>JAFBJR010000060.1:1258828-1311658 GCA_016785285.1 Brachirus orientalis
GAGTTCCTGATGTGGTGACCAGTATTACCTACCAGAGGTGCCAGGATGGTAGCGAGGTGTTTTGCAATGTTATAAGTGACGGAGTTGATGCTGCTTACAATGGGTCTGAGTGGGGCTCCTTCCTTGTGGATCTTGGGGAGTCCATAGATGCATGGAATTGATTCCCCAGGGTACAGTCGGCGGTAAAGCGGTACATTGATGACCTTGTCTTTCTCCAGTTGTGATAAACAGTCAATGACCCTCTTCTTGTATCTGCTGGTGGGGTCCCGTTTTAAAGGCTCATAAGTGACAGAGTCACTCAGGAGACTGACCATCTTGGTGTGGTAATCCGTTGTGTTGAGAACAACTGTGCACCTCCCTTTGTCTGCTGGCAGAATGGTGATGTCCTGGTCCTTCTGCAGAGACGCCAGGGCCTTCCTTTCTTGTGGGGTGAGGTTGGAAGATGGTGCTTTAGCACTTGCAAGGGCTGCTGAAACTTTTATCCTGAGATGTTCTGCTTCTGTGTTAGGTAGTTTATTCTTCCAAATGGCTGATTCGGTTGCTGTGATGAGGTCCACAACAGGCACTTCTTTAGGCGTCACTGCAAAATTCAGTCCTTTGCTCAGGACGTCCTTCTCTGGCTGTGTGAGCACCCGGTCAGATAGATTCTTAATCTGGAAAGGGTGTAATTACTCACTTTCAAGAGGTATGACAAAGATAGACAAAGATGAAGATAGACAAAGATGAAAATGCCTCTGTATGAGATTGGACAGACCTTCAGTGGCTGCCATTTTGTATGTATACAAAAGCAAAAGCAAAATGTCACTTTTCGGTTGTTATTGTGTAAAGCCCGCCTCTCGTGTTCCAGGGGTTTGTCTTAGGTTCCCTTTTTTAAGTAAATTCTGAAGTTGGCCATAGTGGCTGCGTTAGCGTCCAGCAGACTTGGCTGGGTTCACCCAAGATAGCACAATACATTCATTCATTCATTCATTCATAATTTACAATTTGCAAAGCACAAATAAGATCCACTTCATGAATTTAGTGGAAACGCTGTACCGAGAGTAATGAAATATTTAGCAGCTAAACATCCAGATTGTTTTCCAGGTGATGGCAACATGGTAACAGAGGTGACAGGGGTGACAGCCCGCAGACAACTGGTTCAGAGTGTTTTGCCATCTCATGTTCAGTTAGTATAGAAAATAGGTTGACAAAAGCAAGTCAGCCCAAATTGCCCGGAACCAACATTTGTCAAGAAGCAACACTGGTAGTGCATCAACCCTGTTTTTTAAGTGTTTCGTCAGTCGGTCAGATACTGCAGGGTTAGGGACTCTGCAAAAGTGGTTAAATATTACACACTAAAACTTAAATGTAGCCGCTGTGCTTCAAGGAAAGGCTGCCTTTCTTTTTTTTTTTTTTTTTTTTCTTTTTGAAGTGTGTGGCTATCTGTACAATATTGATATTATGCCTTAGTTTTTCATTTCTGGCGGAAAATGTGCTCAGGTCTCCTGGGGAGTTGAGCGTGTTCTCAACTGTTAAAAGACCCCAGACCTCGATAAGTCTCAGCAAACTCTGTGACTTGATGCCTGAGGGGACAGGTATTTCCCAGACTCAATCCTTTTAAAAGAGGAGTTTTTGGTCAAGAGCCGTTACTCATTCTTTTCCCCCACCTCCTCGCCTACACTCATTTCCTCTCATCTTTGGTGTCTCTGTCAGTCTCTCGCTCCAGTGGTGACGTGACAAGTGGATAATGATTCATATGCACCGAGTACAGAATGGAGACTCTTTGAAAGGTCTTGTTACCCCCGCTAAAGTCACCCAGTGCCCTTTCACACACACAGATGCGTTGCTTTTAGGAGAGTAGTAGGTTTGGTTTTCAGTGGTGTGATGCCGAAAGCAAAGGAGGAGAGAAAGCTGCGATGTTTACACATCTCAGATAAATGGCCTCGGTGTTTGCTTTAATAACCACACTGAATGTAGAAACACATGTAATTGCTTTGATGTTGCACTGATGGCTACAAATAATGGCACTCTCCATGATTATCGAGTCAGTTAGGTTACTGGAGGCAAACACACAAGTGTGCACAAACCTGGTGACTGTGCACCTAACATGAGAATTCCCCCCATTTCTCATCTCCTTTAGTTTTTGTCTGGGTCCCCGCCCTAAGGGCTTGATTTAGATGAAATGTCACTTTTAATGGAAAATTTGATGGAAGCAAAACAACAACTTGGAATATTGCTTGTGTAAGTAGCAGGAATGGAGGCAAGTGCCAGGGCAATGTCAGAGGCAGCAGTTGTTTCTCCCTTGATTGTACTCTTTTGGAATTCATTGGTTGCCTGTATGATATTACTGGTGTAGCAAATGTAGCCCTCAGGCAGGCAGGGCAACCAACATATTGCTACTCTTTATAGATGAGGGTGCTAGGAGGAAATGTGTTTGCTGTCCGGCCCCATTGTGGAGTCAGTGGGGAGTGGACATTGGTGCCACAGCAGCTCATAATATTGGCCATTTCTTCTCACGTTTTATTGTCCTAATTAAAAACAGCCTGTATTCACATTATTATTATTAATGAGACATAAACCTCACTGGCAAGGTATCGTTCGTTTTTGCTTGATTGACTTCAGTGTCCCAGCTTTGCTGCTGAAACACATCATGTCTGACTCTCATGCGACCAGCTGCTCTTCCTGCGTCAAACCAGCGGGTATTTCTTAATGTTATTGGTGCAGCAAATGATCATGGCATGCCACAGGCGACTCCCAAGACCTCCCTTAGACCCCATTTGTAGCAGTGCAGATATAAGCTTCAATATCATTTATGTAGCCTGCTGTGCAGTTTTGTGTTTCTATGGTAACTGTGGTTACACAGAATCCCCATTTGGTGGTGAAGTAATTAATTTATCCCTATTGATCTCTTGTATCCCTCAAGCCTTTCAGCTGGGTGGCCTGAAAGCTGAAATATATTGTTGATTGAATGCACAGTCTGTCTTAAGATGCAATCACATCAGTCCCTATGGGGGGAATAACTGGGAATGGGCCAGATTATGTCCTTTCTTGTTGCAGTGGTAATGATTCATTTCATCATACCAAACACAAGTGACTGTAACTGCAGCTTTGGGTTGTGGATAACAGCCTGTGGAGATGTACTGTTTAGTGTCATGGAAAGGACTCAACTGAGGTTAGGGATGACTCGATACAACTTTTTCCATGTCCGATACCGATATCACATACTTGAGTTTCTACCCTTGTCTGATACTGTTGTGTTACATCATAAACTATTAACAACACACACATTCACCACCTAGCCATGACCACAAAAATAATCCTCCAAATGTGTAACAATTTCTGTCTTTGCTCACACTGTGAAGGAAGCCCGTTAAAACAACTTACATTAAAAATGCTGTTGCTGCTATTAGAGTCTGTAGTTAGTGAAGCATTTGTGTGATATTAATACTTTTTTGTATTGTATCGGATTGTATGTTTACTCTTTTTTCCCCAGTATCTAATCCAGTAAATTGGCCAGACCGATACCATTACTTAATATCCATAGCTAATATCTTATTAGCTCATCCTTATCTGCAGTATTAGGCATTTGTGGTGCATAAGTACCTCAGGCCTATTTCCCACATTTTGTCTCTAATGCATTTTGTCATAGAAGGACAGTATGCTTTATGTTCGGATTTTCATAATGTGCTTTGCTTTCCAGTGTCCAGTACACTTATATTTACTCAGGGCAGGGCAAGTAAGGATTAACAAAATACATATGTGCAACTTCAAACTCTTTTTCTTGCCTCCAGCCTCTCTGTCTTCGGATCTCTGAAGATTTCAGGTATTATGTGTATATATCTTTTGAGTAGGAGGCACCTGTGGCAAGCTTTTGAAAAGTATTGATCTTTTCGACCTCTCCAAAACTCCTCAGGGATGTCAAGCCCAGAGCATATCCTCGACAATGCAGAACAAATGTTTGTATAACAACCACTGTGTTCATTTAGTGTCGCGGAGGTAGAAACCTCCAAGACCTCTGAAAAATAACTTGTACTTATTTGAATGTTAAAGTGTCTATTCTTTCACTTCCTGTGTTCCCATTTTAACCAAGGGGTGCAGTTTTAGGAAATAAATAGCTATGAAAGAAAGGAAAAAGAGAGCAAGGAGAACTCAAAACTCAAGAAGACAGATGGGAAGCAATAATAGTAGTTGACATCTCAATCAGAGGCAGACAAGTACAAGAAAAAAAGAAACAGAAGCAAAGCGGAGATGGGAAAAATGTAATGATAGCTTATCTTATATCAGCCTCTGTGACAGAATTGGTTTGGATGTTTGAAGATTGGCATTGTCATGGAAACTGATTTTTGTGCTGCTGGCAAAGGGTGGGGCTCTTTGTTTTTTTTTTTTTTTTTTTTATTCTTCAGTGAATGACAATGCCTGACGATAAAGATGTCACCCTGAGAAAAATAGGTGTTGGCTGTCAGTGATCCCCCCCCCCAGGTGCTGACATTGCCTTTGCTAAAGCTGCATTGTCCTGGACAGTCCACTGAGGATTACGCAGGCTGCACTAGAGTGTCTCTGTTTTATTTGAAATTTGAAGAGTGCTTCCCATAGGGCCTGTTCAAGTGACATGTTATGAACTGTGGCGAAAAAAGATACAGTTCTGCGTTTCATATTTGATGTGGAGTGTGGGATTCAGAGTGGCTGAGTAGTGTGCTGGCAAAAGAAAGTATTGTCAATTGTCCTCTTATCGTGGATCCAGTCCCCCCAAAATTAATGCACTCCACCAGAGGAAGAATAAAACTCATTACAATTAGAACAGGATTAGAGGAGGGATTGCTTTGTAATCCTTCTACCAACACTCACATCATGAATCTACCAGAATATTCAGTTTCCGTGTAAATGATCATCAACACCATTAATGTGCTGCGTCTTGGATCACACTTTGTCTTGATACCCTTGTATGGGTTTTTGTGCTGGGGGCAAAAATCCTGTTAATCATGGCCAGGCTGCTTTGTATGGGCAGTATTTTTAATTAAAAATTGTCGGATCGCTCTCTCTGGAACATTGTGAGGTGTGATCACTGCCTGTCACTTCAGCTCAACACAAACATGTTTATTTTGGTCCCAGATTCATTTAATGGGCTTGTCAAACCTGATGAAAATTAGAGAAGGCGGAGGCGGCTGATAAGCTCGACTGTTGTGAGATGGACTGGAGCCGCTGTTCCCCTACCTTAGTTTGTCCTGTGTCGATGCATAAATACCTGGGCACAGCTACCCAGCAATCTAAAGAAGATCCACGTGACGACCCTGCACAACTAATCCATTCCCAGAGACACAAAGTCAGGCTCTAGTTTTCTCTGCTCAAACTTTTAAGAATAAATAAAAGATTTGACACTTCTAGCTACTGAAGAAGCCCCACAGCTTCAGCTGTGTGTCTCTCCACTGCAGTCTGCTCACTGTTTACTGAAATGTAGAACAGCAGAAGTAAATAGGCATGGGAGTAGACAAAGTCTGTTCTTATTCACCTGGGTGCTTTCTATCTTTGTTGTCCCTCCTGAACACACAAAAGAAAGCTGAATTTGGATTTTTCCAGGACGTCCTCTCCGGGCCAGGGAAATAGTGCACCAGTGCTGCATTGTGTGCATCAAATAAAGATGTGTATCAAGTAAAAACTGAGACTTCTTGATGCGTATCTAAGTCTAATGTAGCATCACCTCAGAGCTGCATTAAAATTGTATATGTCCCCTAATAGCAAAAATATTGGGCCCGTTTCTGCGGTATTTGTGGAACAGATATTGTTGTAGGTTATTGATACTATGGGAGACTGAAGTAGGGAGATGATGGAGTCTTACTGCTTCCCTTCCACCTATAATACAATAGTGTTGTGTGTTGGCTCCACAGTGGGTGGCTTTATTGAAAAGCTCTTCTCATCAAGGTTATGCAGACACAATTGCAGGGTAATTTTATTGTGTTTGTCGTTCAAGTCAGTTGTCACGCGATGAAAATGCAAGTGCTGTGCGTAAGGAAGGTAACAGAATTAATGAGCACAGAGAATGGAAGAGCGGCAAGAACATTACAAACACTTTGCATAATAAGCAAGTATTAAAACTTATACAGGGATCTTTTTTGACACTACAGGTCACCACTGATGGAGCAGTGTGTTTTATTGACACAAGGCAATATGTCAGTAAAAGACAATAGTCACTTGCATGCGCGAGCACACAGGCAATACAATACCAATTGCAACTAACTTAAAGGGCAAAATTTTAATATAAATTAAGCAATGCATAAGAAAAAGGACAGAGGGGGAAAAAAACAAAACAATGTACAATAAACAACGCCACATGCAAAAATTAAGATGTGATACAATGGAAAAAATAAATTGAATTACATATTTATTTGGCCTAAAAGATACACATTATATATTGTGTTTAACACTAAATGGGTGATGTACCAACATTCCTAGTTGTTGTTTCGCTCATTATATTGTCTGCAATTAAACTTTCATTTAATAGTTGCTACAACAGTTAAACGTGGAGGATGGCATTATATCTCGTCTCATCTAACTTCTCTCTGTCACCAAAGAAGAAAATGAAATGATAGGGTTTGGACACAATGGATTCAAAGATATTTCCCTCCACAGAAGTGTGGATGTCTCACTCTTACACTGCAGCTTAGTCCACCTATAAGTAGACACGCCAAATGTAGCAGAGCACAGAGACATGTGCCTGACAATATTTTGAAAATACATAATGATTTACACTATTCTTGGACAGATTGCATGTTTCGGATATTGGTATTCACAAACTAGGAGAGTTTACGTTTTATATTATTTTCTTATGGGTGTAGTTATTTTGCTATGGAATTCTAAATTTGGTTATGCTAACTACAGTATGTGGAAATAAAATAGTGCTGGTGACATGAAATTACTGAGGATAATGTAAGCAATAAAACCCCCTCTCACAAATGTACTTGTCTGTCACTGTACATTATGGGTCTTTTTAAATGAAGATTTTCTAGGCTTTTATTTAAAGGTACAGTAGGAGCCATTCAAACGTTCCCTTGTTTCCATGGCTGACCCTCTGCAGGCCCCCTGCAGGACCATGACTGATCCGTGACAGTTCCGTGACAGTTCCTGCTGCTTGGTCCGCCCGGGTAATTTAATCCCCGCGATGACGTAGTGAATGCAGCCCTGACTGGTAATGCCCCTCAGTAGCCTGCGTGAAAATCAGCTGCAATGGGACCTTGAAGATCTGTGCTAGTCACAACACATTGTTTTTGTAATTGACAAAGTAATTGTCATGTGAAATGAAAAAGTGGCATTTTGGCATTTTAATTTAATCCCGCAGTGTGTGGGGGAATGTGTTTGAAGGAGCCTTATGTTTTTACAGAGACTGATCTTTTTACTCCAGCAATGAGCCTTTCTCAGGTGTGAAACAACTTTGTCCAGACAGTGCATTCCAGTGATATCACAACTATCTGAAAATACCCGAACTGTAATAATGCCTCCTTTTCAATTTTTGATCACAATATGATCGTTGTGAATCTGCACTTAAAGAAGAAGAATTATGGGTGATTAACAGCCTTTTGGATGATGTTTTTGTGTTGTGCAGGTGAGCATATGTAGCAATGGTCTAACGTTTGGTAATGCACAATGGGTATTTGGCAGGAATGTGGTATCATCACACAGATCGCTCGCTGTTGGAATGCTTGAGTGTGACAAACCTGTACAAACCTGAGAAGCGCCATCTCCTGGACATACCGTGTAATTCAATAATAGGTGGGTTCATGTTAAAAAATAGACGCGCCCAGAAGAAGGAGGGGGGTTAATCCAGTCACTGGAACTCTGCTGGAACTTGGCTGAGAGTCAGCTGGAAGGGGAACATTTGAATGTAAGCAGTGACAGATTTGACTTAATTTCTTGAATAAATGCAGTCCCCAGTCCCTTAACCCTAATCTTAACTAAATGCTGAACATCTACTCTAGATCACTAGAGGACTAGGGTTAGGGCTATGAGGACTAACTAAGGCTTTCAAAAATCATTCACGAACAATTTACAATGACACACAATTGTTTTAATAAATTTGAAATTAATTCAGACAAAAAAAAAAAAAAATGCTGACACATACAGTCTGGTTTTCATGACAAGAATGTCGAGTAGCAGTTTTGGAGAAAACCCCTGCACCTGTGACACCAAATCCCATTCCTTCACAAAAGACCAGCACTCCAGTTCAAGAGGAAGATGATGAGGAAGATGATGAGAAATGAATGTACACTGACTTACAATAATTTCTTGGAGACTTACTCTAACCTTAATCATAACTACTAGTGGCCTAAACCTAACCATACTCCCAATAATGTGACTATGTAAGCAGATTTAGGTCCCCACAATATGAGCAATACCTGGAACACAAGTACTTGGCCAACTATAAGTACTACAAAACAAATGCCCTTAAGTGCTACCCTTGTGCCTCACTAGACCAGTTTCAAGTGTCTTTCCTGTCCACTTAGTGCACTTAGTGCCTTCACGTGTCTAAATGCACCATTTGACCTTCTCACAGTCTCACCACCCAGAACTGAGCTCATGCTCCGACGTGTGACCCATGCTCTCTGGCTCACTCGCTGCCATTTCCCTTGAATTACAACCAAAGACAGTGGAGCAAACAAAGGACAAAATATAGGAATCAAATGTACAAATGAAGTTGCATTTGTACTCTGAATGTAATCTTTTTAAGACCACCATTAAACCACTACATTAAAAGAAAATAAAAAGCATTCATATGTTATCTTGTAAACTGTGTGTGTTGTATGTGCATACACAGATTCTGACTCTGAACTCATTGAATGAGTCCTAGATTCACCAGAGGACAGTCTTTAGTTCTATTAATCCATTTATTTATAGCCCCATGGCATTTATAAACCATTGACATTTTCGAAAGCTTAGAGGGGTCAGCATGAAACAGTGTGGTTTGTGTGCTGGTGCATTTCAAAGTCTGGCTTTATTTCACCGGTTTTTCCCCCAATAAAAATGCTTGATGACAAAATATGTTTTCCTACACTTTAGAAATGCTGTTCAGAGGACATCTGAATAGAGCGTTTGCAGCAACGTTTCCGAGCCTGTCAAGCTCTTTTGATGTCACCAGAGGGCAAATCAGTTCGCAGGGTCAGACGGAGAGTTCTGTGGCCTCGGTTAGCTTCGCAATATAATGGAGGTGTGGGAGGTGGATACAAAGCAAAAATATGTTTAGACTAAAAAGACTCAATGAAATGCCATGCTTAAGAAAGACATATCTTATAGTAAGCATATTCCGTAGTCTTGGATCAAGGTCTAAGACAATCTGCAATACTAAAACTGGTTTTCATACAGCTGAACTCACAGAGTCACCTGTTCTCACTTTTCAGTGCAGCGCCTCATGTTTAAGCAAAAAGCTGCTTTTGTACACTTCACTTGGTTCTTGCAGGAAAATAACTGGCTAACATACTACAGGGACCCACTGAGGCAAAACCGTGTCTACATGGCCACATGCATCTCATAATGTACTGCAAAGCTCCTCCAGCAGACACATAATAGACCCCCAACAGACCCAAGGGAGATTGTTAAAATAATGCGGCAGGTTAGCTAAGAGTTGAAGTGAAGTATAACCATGTGGGGATCATCAAATAGACACCTAAGGGATTGATGGCAGCCTTTAGCTGTCTCTTAATAGTCACACACTAAACAGATTTGACTGTGAGGATGAGTCCCAGGCGGATGTGAAATACTTCACGGTACCCGTTAGCTGCCGGTTGTCAATAGAATTCAGAGGGTTATGAGGGCGGTGAGGTGGGTTGGTTGCTTAGTGAGCAGGCAGCGGTGCTCTCTTTTTTTAGTTTAATGGTTAAATGGGGTTGCGGGGAGATGAAGTGGGAGGGTGGTGGAGTGTGATAAGCTGACACAGTGCAAATGGGAAAAGGTTGCCACGCTGCTGCAGAGGTGCAGTCTCCGCAGCTCACTCATCGTAGCAGTTTAGCTGCTGTTTTTGCTTTTCTCCCTCCAAAAAATGTCGTTTGATACATGTGGGACATTACATTGCAAAATTGCCTCTTTCAGCCTTTCATGATCTGCCTCCAAGACTCTGTGGTAGGTCTAACCTAAGCACCTTCTGTCCAGCCCTGATCCCTTCAGGCCCTCCACCATCCTTCACTAGTCTTAATGGCAGACATTTACTTAATTCAAACTACTGAGAAATGAGATTAGATTCGATGGAGGAGGACAGGCAGGCAGAGAGTGGAGCTGGAGAAAATGAGAGGGGAGTGTGTGTCAATAGCCCATCACCCATCACCTGCCTGCCTCTGCAGCTTAAATACACCTTTATATTTAATGCTGCTTATAGTGCAACACTTGTCACTCTGTCACTTTGACCTTCGTGGCTCACTCCTCAAATTAGTCAGTCCAGTGATGACTGACTCATTTGATGAAGATGATAGTTGTGATAATGATGATGACGATGATGATGATGACAGGCTGTTGACGCTGTCGGGTTGGTAATGTGATTGCATCCTTACATCATGGCTCATTTGCTTCTTCAGTGCCACAGCTAATTTCATTATATTTCTGGTTTAGCTTTGCCGTGATATTACTCAACACCAAGCAGCAGCGTCAAGTGGAGGCATGGACTTTGTGCATACGCGAGTGTAAGAGAGAGATGTGCGTCACCCTGTGTGAGCCTACAATCTATTGCCCTCCAGCTCTGATGATATAGTTCACAAACAGGAGACCTTGAAGCAAACATGATATACATTCAGTGTATCAGTTTTCACACACATATTGTACACTCGTTACATACATACTCTTAACTGATAGGTGAATACCGACACAAGGGATGTAAAAATCAATCAGCTACTAAGTAAAAAATATGCCTCATGGAGACATTGTACAATAAATTGGTCAAATGAGTGACTTCAGACTCTCGTGAAAGACTCTCACAAGATTTTCTACCTTGCAAGACTACATCTTTCTCTCACTGTCATATTACTGTCTCCAGTTAAAATAACTTTGTAGAAGAATTTTTTTTTTTTTAATTTCGATATTTTTTACATTCTTGTGTCAGATATGCTGTGTTTCCATCATGGTATGGTTGATTGACACAGTGCGGTACAGTTTGGAATGGACAAGTCCTGGGTCCGGTTTGCGTTTTGGCAGAGAACAATACCTTTGCTTGGTACATACCATGACGTCATACCGGTACGACGACAATGAACAGCGACATCAAACACGTCAACACATCAACGTTTTTTCTTATTCCTAGTAGTTGGGTGCTATTTAAAATTGCCTGAGTTCTGTGGAGTTTTAACACTGATCACTTAGAGGTTCCATTTTTCGATCACCCCAATCAGAAGTCTGGGTGGATCCGTTCTAGCTCCAGCCTAACCGTACCGTATCATTTTACTCTGGTACCCCAAGGGAAGGGTGCCAAAAATGTAATTGTTGGGGCTGGTTATTTTAGTGCTCTTCATGGTGGAAGAATAAATAAATAAATAAATAAAAAGTAAAATAAATTATAAAACCAGGTAGCAATTCAAGGGATCATAAAGCAGTCTTTAAGAAAAAAAAAAAATTAAAAACAAGAAGAAATGAAAATGTGATGAAAACAAGCAGTTACCGTTTAAAGTGTATAAGTATGTGCATATTTATTAGAAGTAGAAATGCAGAGGAAAGTAAATACATAGAGGTATATTTGACATTTGCAATGTCTAAAATGTTTGGTCATACATTAGGCCTCAACTGTTTTTGTGTCAAAGTAGGTGATAGAGTGGTAGAGCGAGATGTCTTTCAACTGGAAGGTCGAGGCTTTGTTTCCCAGCTTCACTCGTCAACATGCCGATGTGTTCCTGGACAATGTGCCTAACTCCAAGGTGCTCCTGACGGCTGCGCTGGCAGCGTGTGAAAGGGTTTGATATGATAGATGTGTGACAGAGAAAGCCGTATGGATGTGTGAATGGATGAGTATGAGAAACAGTGTAAAGCAGCTTTGAAATGTCCTCTATGTCACTGTATAAATGTCAAATTGACATCTTCTTTTATTTATTTATTCATTTTCAACATTTGCATGCAAACATGGGAAAATCACAATCAAATTAAATAGAGCAAGCTGTGTATTTTGAACCAGGCAGCTCAACTCATACACTCCCAAAAAATATAATAATTACATGTTAGGCCTTTCTAATATGCAGTAGCTCTCAATAACTTACAACACAGCTTAAAACAACATAGATACATTTAATTAATAGAAAATGAAAGTTTTCATTAAACAAAGTTTATTTATTGAAATGTGATTAAAAAAAAAAATATTGCCCTTGAATTGTATCACAGTGTTTCTATGTATACAGTGTATATACCATATATTGATGAGAAATGCATGACATCCCTGCTATGCACACAAAAAAGCGCAACCTACGTACAGAGATACACGACTACAGACGATCACCATGCTGCCTCATGCCCCCAGAACGCAAGTCAACTCCTCATACCATCCCTCATCATGGCTCTGCATTTTTAACTAAACATATGGCTATGTCAGCACCAGTTCATCACAGGAGGGGACCCCCCAAACTCCCACCCACCCGCCCCCCTTGCACACCTCCCCATTCTTTTGCCTATCTATCTGTGTGCGCCTCAGTGCTGCACGTGCATATTCACGCTGAATGATGGATTGAACCATTCAAAAGTTAAAAGTGACTGACTCTGACTGGACAACCCTGTATGGGTTTTGAGATTAAATTCCGGCCAATGCACACCCGCAAATGCCACGGTGTTTATGTGCTTAATTTCAACCACTTACTGTGTACAACAATTAATCAGTCACACATTAACATCAACGTTCAGTCATCTCATGAAATGTGCTCAACCTCTAGGGATAGTTCTTTAAAGGGAGGTTACACACAGCTCAGTGCAATCTAAATCTCCTTTTAGGACTCGTAAGTTTTACCATACAGGGAGTTGATTTTTACAGATACTGTGTATGAGGATTTGTAACAGTAGATGTTTAGTGTGAGTAAATATCATTTTGCAAAAAAAAAAAACATTTAAATGTCTATAGTAGGTTATACACAGTTCACTTTTTTAGGTTCAGTTATTTTTTTCTAATACTGTTTATACATTGTATGACTTGTGTTCTTTTTTATATATTTCTTAGTATCTCTTATCTGAGTTAATATCTTAGTGTGAATCTCACTTATTTTCTGTTCTTGGTTGGAGTAGCTGTAATAAAAGCAATTTCCCGCCTGGGATCAAAAAAATATTTCCAATTCTAACAAAAATCTAAACAACTCGACATCTACCTTTCATATTTTTCTTTTCTTTTCGTTTAAGAACATGTCAATTAAATATTATTTTTTTGATATGCCAGCAATAGTGTTTTGAAATATCCCCAATACCTCTTCATAAATGCTTGATTAAACCATTTGATTATGGATAACCGATAACCAATTCCGATATGCCCAAGTAAAGCAAGTTTATTTTTTTGTAACATAGTGATATAACTTTTTTATTTGTGGTCTTTCATACTTTTCTAATAAATATACAAGAAATGGAGAGTGACTGTAAGCACTGAAGTCAAGGGTGTAACAGTTTATTCAGCCTGGATTGTTTCTGTCACTAGTCATATATCAGGGGATGTTGGCGTATTTACCAATAACCAAATAAGCCAATATTGACTGATATCAATATCATGCTGATAATATCATGCATCCATAACTTTTCATTATACAGTCTACATGTGCTGAGAGAATAAAGCTCTACTGCTTATCAAAGCTAAAATAGTACTAATAATTACTGCAATATAATTGTATTCTATGGCAAAATAACAACAGTTCTTCATGTATCAATATGTTTAACCTTCGTGTGCATTAACATATGCTCGCTTTACATGTTTATTTTTATGTTTCTTCAACTTTAACTCCGCAGAGAAGATCAGCCTTTACTTATCAGACAATTATCACAATAATGATCTATATGTAATAAACAAATTAAAGAACTCCTGACAGGATCTCTGGTGGAGGAAAAAAATGACCAGCATCTCGTTAGGGAAGCAAATTAACCCCTGAATCTATTAGAAGACTTGTCTTTTAAAGGATAAGAAAAGGATTTGTTTCGACATGTGTGCTGTGTGTCAGCGAAGGGGTGAAGTCACACCATGACCTGCTGTTCCACTGCTAAGTCCGAAATGCCATTAAGCATTAAATCACAAAGTTTTGTTCACAAAGTTATCGTCATTACATCCGCCCACCCCGACCCAGTGCACATTCCCTTTCAGTTTAGAGTGCAGTGCGCGTTAACCAACACTTATCTTTAAAGAAAAGGGGCCTTTAGTGATTACAGAGCACTGGTAGATGGGTGTATGTAACCGCAGCTCCCTGAAGTGCATCATTACCTCTGATTTAAAGTGTGTACGTATAGCAGCAGGCCAAGCAATACTGTCCAGATACTAGTAATATTCTCCTCATGCACAACCGAGAGAGAGAGAGAGAGAGAGAGAGACAGGAAAGGCCAAATTAAGGAAGAGAAAATTCGTCTCCTTCACAAATAAAATTATCTGACCTCGATAATGTTCTAGCATTACTCGTTTATTTTTCACGTGCCCTTTTCCTTATTATGTCTACCTGTTTAGAGACGTGCATTTATAGACTCACACCAAGGTAAAGCTGCTTACTTTGACAGCTAATCAAATTAATTATAGCAACACATGTATTTACAAAATTTATGTTGACAGCAAAATGTGCTTCAGTGTAGGGTTTGGTAATTGGCTAACTTGTTTATTTTACTTGCTAATTTATTTATTTATTTTGGGGGTGAATGGTATTGTCTGCGCAATATTGGTATTGGCCAATATTGGCTTTAAAATGTCTCATCGGGTATCAGCAAACATGCCAAGATCCCTCAGTATGATTAAAACAGTAGGCTGAATAGGCCGTTACCTCATAACTTCCATGCTTATACCCCTCTGTATGTATTTTTGCACAGTGAAGAAAACCTATATCTGCTGCAACATATGCAAATATATAAATATGCAAAATATGTTAATTTTACTGTAGAGAGTACAGACTCTGCAATTGGGAGCAGGGGAAAGAAATATGCTGTCCATATCAATATCAGTATCAGTTCTTGGCCAAAACACTCAACATTCAGTATTCACAAGTTATTAGCTGATATTTTAGCTGATGTCACTTTATTTTCCCAATGTAATGCTCCTTGTCCCCAAGGAATTCAACTCGACACTTGGAGACATGGATATTTAAGTGACTTTTAATGTGGCATGGCATTGTTCCTGAGGTCTGAGTATTTTTTCCTCTGTAAACCCTAAAAAAAAAGTTAAATGCTTTGTTGATGCCAGATGTTAGAGAGGAATGGTTAGACTGGTTGGAAATGAGGGAAATGCACTAGTAACTGGCTACACTGACTCAAATAAACACACATTACAGCCTGAGCACACATGTTGAATGTTGAAGCAGATGGGCTGCAGCAGCAGGCGACCTCACCAGGTGCCACTTCTGCACTTAATTAGGTTGGTGAGTGTATATCATCAATTACTATTTGTTGGTAGACTAAAAAAAAAAAAAAAAGCATATGAACCAACCCTACTTCAAATGATGTGATCCAAACTGAACTTAAATGATCAAGTGGTTCTTTTCAACAGCACTTGATCATCAACATCAACATGTACTGTATATGACAAAAAGACCCACAAGAGGAATTAAACCTTTCTAGTTAAGACAGAAAGTCATATGTAAGCTGTCAGTATTCATCCCACAATGACAAGACTGTCAAATATCGTATAAGTGAAAGACAAATTGTACTAAAGAAGCTGTTTGAATCACAAACGACGACACTCCACAGATACTGTCGGTCTGTGATTCTAGTTGAAACTCAACTTGTTGTCAACGCGCTGGCCAAGAAGAGGGTCACGACTCAGCAGATCAGAAGCTGAGTTTTGGTATGAATGCAAATGTGAAAAAAAGTTCCAGGTCTCATGGACATCCAGTCATCAATTTATTAGGTACACCCAATTAAACCCATGTAGCCCAAAGGAGACTGACGACCTGTCCAGGGTGTACCCCGCCCTATGTCAGCTGGAGTTAGGCACCAGCGCCCCCTGCGACCCCCAGTGGAGGTTAAAGAGGTAGAAAATGAGAGTGAGTAGTCCAAAAGTTAATCCATAGGTTAAATACTATACTTCAACTACTATACTAACTCTAGCTTTTAAAATCTTTTTTTTTTCTTTTTGTGAAATGTGGGTGGTGAGTTACAGATCATAAAAACTAAAACAATGAGCTGAAACAGCTAGAATGCTTCGTAAAGCTGAAAAGGGCGGGGAAACTGCAGAGTCAGGAGACAGTACTGTGTGTTTTTTGTCAATGCAAGCGATTCTTTGAACATTGCACATGATGATTTGCTACCACAGGATAAAAAATATTGATAAATGTGGCATTAGGTATAGTTTTTCAGTTTCATTTCATCTCAGTTTTATTGGTATAGCGCCAAATCACAATATACATTTTCTCAAGGCACTGTATATAGTAAGGCCGAAACCTTCACTATATTATACAGAGAAGAGAAACCCAACAGGTCATACAATGGGCAAACACTGGGTATCAGTGGAGAGAGAAGAAAAAAAAAAAAAAAAAAACTCACTTTTAACAGGAAGAAATCTCTGACAGAACCAGGCTCAAAGATGTGCGGTCATCTGCCTCGACCAGTTGGGGTCAGAGGAAAATGGGGGACAGAGGAGAGGTGGGGGAGAGAAAGGATAAGAGGAAGGCAAGATAGAGACAGAAGAGCAGGAGCACATATATAACAGTTGTATCAAGTTTAGACACTTCTGAATCTGTCTGATGTTATACAAGCAGCAGCAAAGTCTACTGATATTAATATCATAGCATCATAATAATGACAATATTACTGCTTTTAATAATAATAATAATAGCATCAAAAACTGGATCTGGATCCTGCAGCCTGCAAGAGAGAGAGAGAGAGAGAGAGAGGACAAGAAGGAAAGGCACAAACTTGGGAGAGAAGGAACAAGGTTAATGACATGTATACACTGAGTGTGAGAGAGTGAATGTGAGGGAGTGTGAGTGCACTATAGAATTTTCCCCAGCAGTCTAGGTCTATTGCAGCATAACTAAGAGATGGTTCAGGTTTCTCTGAGGTTTTAAGTTTAACTTTAAATACAGAGAGAGTGTCCGCCTCCCGAAACGACACTGAGAGCTGGTTCCACAGGAGAGGAGCCTTGTAACTGATGGCTCTGCCTCGTATTCTACTCTTATGGACTCTGGGAACCTGCATTTTGCAACTGAAGTGATCTATTGGACTGACAAGGTGAAACTAGATCTTTAAGATATGATGGGGCCTGATCATTAAGTCCTTTGTACGTGAGAAGGAGGATTTTAAATTGAATTCTAAACTTTATAGGGAGCCAGTGTAGAGAAGCTAATACTGGAGTGATGTGGTCTCTCTTACTAGTTCCTGTTAGAACTTGTGCTGCAAAATTTTGAATTAACTGAAGAGTTTTAACAGACTTATTAGAACATCCAGATAGTACTGAGTAGATTACTTACATGATTAGATTACTTACAGTAATCTAATCATGTAAGTTATCATGATATCCTTTAAGGACAAAATGTTTCTAATTTTCACAATGTTCCGCAGGTGGAAGAAGACTGTTTTGGAAATTTGTTTTATATGTGAATCAAATGCTTTATCCCAGTCATAAATAACTATATAAATATACCTGACAGAGGAACAAGATGCCATGAGGATGTTGTCAAATGTGGTCAGAAAGCTTATCTGTAAGGTATTTAGGTCCAAGTATACCAACCTCAGTTTTGAGTTTAAAAGTAGAAAGTTACAGGTGATCCAAGACTTGTCTCCTGGAGTAGAAAAACCTGATTTATTTCTTCCAGCCTCATTGATAAATAAAGCTGTGTGTAATTTGCATAACAATGAAAGTGTATGTTGTGCTTTCTAATAATGTTCCTTAAAGAAAGCATATATAAGGTTCCATATAGGCCCAAGCACTGAGCCCTGTGGAACTCCATGTTTATCTTTTGTCTGCGATAAGTCATTATCAATAACATGTACAAACTGGAATCTATCAGATAAGTATGATTGAAACCAGCAGAGGGCAGTACCTGAAATTCCCAAAGTCTGCTCCAGTCTCTGCAATAGAATTTTATCAGTGCTGTCAAATGCAGCACTAAGATCTAACAGGATAAGTATAGAGACCAGACCATTATCTGAGGCCAAGAGGAGGTCGTTGGTAACTTTAACTAGGGCTGTTTCTGTGCTATGGTGTAATCTAAATCCTGACTGGAAATCTTCAAACAGCCTGTTACTATGCAGATATTCACAAAACTGATTCGCAACTGCCTTTTCTTGGATTTTAGAAACGAAAGGAAGATTTGATATTGGGCAATAATTGGCTAAAATTTCTGGGTTGAGGGTCGCTTTTTTTTTTTTTTTTGAGAAGGGACTTAATAACTGCAACTTTAAAAGTTCGGGCTACATATACAGTTAATAAGGAAAGATTGAATTGGTTTAATATGGAGCTGTTAATTAATGGAAAGTATCTTTAAACAGTTTGGTGGGGATGGGATCTAACTGACAGGTTGATGGTTTAGATGATGATACTAATGATGTTAACTCAGGTAGATCTATAGGGGAGAAGCTGCGTAACAGTACATCTGGTGCTTCTAAAGGTAGTGTGCTAAAAAAGGACTCAGTGCCACTGGGGAAGAGGTGATCAATTTTTTTCTCCAACTGATTGTTATTTTGTTCACAAAGAAATTCATGAAGTCGTCACTGCTCAGTGTTAGAGAAATGGTTGGCTCAGCAGAGCAGTGACTCTGTGTCAGCCTGGCTACAGTGCCGAAACGAAAGTTGTGATTATTTTTATTTTCTTCAATTAAAGAAGATTAATAGGCCACTCTAGCTTTGTGAAGGGCTTTTTTGTAAGTTACAAAACCATCTTTCTAGGCTACATTAAATTCTTCTAGATTAAAAGTTGTCAGTGTATTCAGTATTATGTACCTCTGCTCAGTAAATAATCTGAAGACCTCTTTTCATTTCATTTCGTTAGTTGTATGTTTATTATTTTATTTTCAAAATTTGTCACAAGGATATAATCTCCATCTCCATCTTCAAAACACACAGGGTTAACAGTTGTATTCCATTTTAGAAGACAATAATTGTTTTTAACACAGCCATCTAGAAATCTTAAAATAAACCTGCACGTGGGCAGTGACCATGGCCTGGTGCTGCAGTGAGGGTTGAATATATTAATAATTGCTCTGTCCACAAGGGCCCTGTTACCAGAAAACCTTAATGCTCCATGTCAATATGCTTCTATTCAGTCACTTTAGTACAATAATTAATCAAAATAAACACACTGCACTTGACAATAAGGCCTTTACATTTGTCACTAATCAACTCATTAGGCAGTAATGAGCTGGCTCTGCCTGTTCTTGTCGTGTTTGGGGGAAGTTTGACTCATGGGTGTGTGTGCGTTTGTGTTATTTCGGTGTGTGTTTGAGCTCATAGATAGTCACATATGCAGTTCCGCTTTCCCACTTATAACACACACACACACACCAGCCGGCACACTTGTAGTCCCACTGCAATTATGGCAGCATCTCACCCGGGAAGAAGCCCACTTACCCAGCATTCACTTTATGAATAATTGATTGTTTGTGCCAGTGTTATATTTGTAAACACACGTTTGCTCTGTCTGATTAATAGTTTTCTAGACATACTCATTTGTTCAATTTGATTAGACTGTTAAATGTATTATTTATTAGCTGAAAATGCTCTCCGGTTAATCGTCATCACAAGGGCAACAAGAAGATTTGGCATAATGGCGCCTCTGCATGCAAACAGACGTGCTCACATTAACTCACACAGACAAATATGGCTGGTTGCCGTTTGTGAAGATTTATTTTTTTTTTTTAAATAAAGTCCCACTTTGAATTTGTGACTTCTAAAGGTTAGATTTCATATTTTCCCCTTCCAAACATGCAACTGTAGATTTTTTTTTTCCTGCTTGGGCTGCTATAGAAACATAATGCAAGAAAATACACACTTAAATAAAAATACTCATGCATTATCAATTCAATTTCTGCCAATAATCCCTCCTGTGTTACGAACTTTTGTGTGTTTGTGTGGGTGGGCATTGGTGGAAGAGGTGGTCATGCATGAATTAAGAGCTTGAGGTTTTGATTCCTTTATTCTCCTTGCAGGTGTCTTTGGCATAGACTTGATATATTAAAGAAATAAAAATAATAATAAATTTAAAAAATGAATGAATGTGTTCCATTTGCACTTGAAAATCTTAAACTCTAATGTCCTCTGAATTTTTTTTTCTGATTTTTATCTGTGAAACTCGGAGCAACCTCACAAATTCTGTCATGGGATTCTAAAACCTAAAACTAACAAAAAAGGTTGTTCAGATAGGTTTCCAAATTCTCAAGTGAAATTCTGTGAACACAGGGGTGACATCACTCCCAGTTCCTACTTCCAATTTCTGATGTGAATGGAAGGAAGCAGAGGTCTTCCAGTTTCCTAGGTGAAGTCAATCAGGAAGGAGGGATATATTGAGTAACCACCAGGGGCCGACGTCGCTGGTTGCAAAAAGAAACAGAGTTGTGTTTAATGTTGTCATTCATTACTGTAACACGTGTACAACTTCACATTAAGTATCTCTCTGACACAGCAATCAGGCACAGCCCACATCTCGCTTACTAAGTAAAGGTACTGTTTTTAGTTGAAACACAAGCCTGACTTTAGCCTGGCTTTACATTCCCAAACTGTACTGTACTGTACCAAGTCAAAAAGTGCCATGATGGAAACACAGCATATGTCACTAAATGTGAATCCAGTAAAGTAAGCGCTTTGAGTTGCTGTCAAAGCTATTTGAACACTACAAAGATGCAGTCAGTTTACCAAATATAAAGTAAGTGCTATTTTAGTGTATTCATTACAATTATATGCCTATGAATAGAAGCCAATTTAATGTATAAACTGAAGCACATTTACTGTTGCCAGCAAAGAGAAGCCTGTTAATGGCCAGGCAAAGAAACATTCTCAAACAGACATTACAATGCATGACTGTGACCTGTGGGGTGAGTGCTGTGTGATATGTGGGAGTCTGCATCATTCCCTGCCTTCATTTAGCTGGCCGACCTATCTGCAGCACATCCATTTGGACCACTGATGTATTTACTGTATGCCACAAGAGTGAAAGCTCTAAATCACTATGCAGTTTTGCACAATGCACAATGCACACTGAGATGATGAAAAACATTTTTCAGAGTGGAGAAACAAGTATTTGCAGTCAAAAAGGCACTTTACTGCACAATCTGTAGTAAGGTGTTTTCCCATACTTTATTCTTACTGCCATTACTCGGATCCAGTGTGTGTGTCTGAAGGTTGCTTGAAAAACACACAAAGCTGAAATGATCCCACCTTATAAGCACTTGTGTTACTAAGAAGCACCTTAGAAGTTTTGATGCTCATTCTCACAGTTGCAACCTTTGGCATCAGCTCAGCTCATGCAACTAAGCAATCATGTTATAGTTGTGATATCAATTAGCTGAGGTTTTCTGTCACTTGCTGTGTACAAAAAGCAGAGGCAGGCACAACAAAGTCAATGGTTTGTATTTGCACTCAGAAATTGGAATTGCCAAATTAGGAATGCCTCTGAAATTGTATTTCTAAAAGGGAAACTCACTATCCCTTGCATGGGATTCCAAAATGTTTGCCATACAAACACAGCTGCTTTTACATTAATAGCAATTTGGTTGTATTTGTCTATGGGGCACTCAAGTGAAAAAGGAACTTGGCTTGTAACTAGAAGGTTGCCAGTTCGAGTTTGCACCACTTCAAAAGGCTGGGGTACCTCTGAGCCAGAAATGTCAGTGGTTTGTGTAAGAAAATGTATGAGGTTTGGCTGTGCCATATGATATTGCTTACTTTTGTACCAGATATTATTCAGTTCTTAAGGCTAAGACAGGTATACTGAAATACTTTCTAAAATTAAAGATAGACAAATATGGACCCCAACCTGAAAACAAGGCTGACATGCACTATGTGTCACTCACTCTGCTGCCACCAAGGCTTTGAACCACCTTGACTGCGGGAGGTGGGGTTACTTCCCCTGACTCTACAACACAGTTATCTGTAATGTTTTTGAAATTTAATTGAAATATAAACCAACAATAATTCCATATATACTGGAGCGAAGCTACATCACGCACACAAGTTGATGAAGGGATGAACAGGAAAGAATATTTTAAAAATTCTTCTTCTTTTGGCTTCTCAAGGTCACCACGGCCAATCGTCTGCCTCCATTTTTAAAAGATATTCAATTGTATTTATTTTATTATCACATTTTATACAGCCATCAACCATTTTATACAGTAGGACGCACACTTTACAAGTGTTTCATTTGCAGTTGTCCCCATGCACTAATTAGTTATTGGTTCTTAATTTGCTTTGGTGTTGGTTTTTCCACTTATAGAGGATGTCTTAGTTTACTTTTATGATTTTTCACAACAAAACTTTATTTTAAAAGGTTAACCCTGATTCTGAGAACAGCATAACATGACTGTATTGTTTTTCTGATGTCTGATGGATTCAAAGTAGATCCAAGGCTGAGCTGTGCTCACTGCTGGACCATATAGTAATTATGTCAAATGGTGTGATGGGCATCTAGGCTGTACATTTTAAACTCATAGGTTTTTTAAGGTTTGAGTTTCAACTTCCCCTCATATTTAACAGATATTTATTTATTTATTTATTTAACCTTTATTTAACCAGAAAAGTCCCGTTGAGATTAAAAACCTCTTTATATATATACCAAATTCAGGTAAAAAGTGATAGCCCAAAGAGTAAAGAAATAAAGTCATGTCTGTCAATAGGCCTCTTGTCACCCAAGATATTTGACTTGTCATTAACAATGTATTATTCAGGCGTCACGTGTGTCATCTACATTACCAGTGTCAGCCACCATTCGCACCACCAGCGGCAACAAAATGGAATTCAGCCATCACTGTTTTCACACCTGTGCTCTTCCCGCTAAGAATTGCTTATAGAAATGACACTGAAGAGGTGGATTCACTGAAGGTCCCACACGGTTGTGCACAAACACAGGTCGTCGGAGTTAATGAGCTTCATTAGGTCTCCTTTCAGGATTGTGTGGGTGTGAACACCATGCCTGAGGACCACGTTGCTGGTGCCGTGTTTATGTAGTTGTGTTTATCGTCCTTGTTTTTTTTTGTTTTTTTTTCCATGTGTGTACAACGTGCACATTGTGAAGTCACTGGCAAAAGATTTGATGTGCACGTTAGCTGAAACATAAAAATGTGTATTTAAATCAAATGAATAGGAGGCTGTGGCTTATTTGGCTGTTACAGTATTTACAGTGCTATTGTCGAAAACCTTCAAACCTGTTGCAAGGAGGTTGTGGATGATTGCCTAGAGTCGCAGTGGGGGAATCTCACTTACAAAACTGATGGACATGGCGTATGTGTGCGTGTGTGTGTGCGTGTGAGTGTGTTGTGTTTCTCAGGAGTGCTACCAGGCCAACTGAAGACAGAAGGAAAAGCAGCACAGCTCTGCACCATATGCCAAATATGAGCTTGTCTGCCAATTTGTGGGGGATACTGGCAAGTGCTAGCAAAGCTGAATTCTTGACAGAGGGAGATGAATAATTGAACATGTGTGGAGCAAAGTTCTGTTGGGATAGAGTGAGGGTGCGTTTAGACACAGAGATAGCGAGGGGGGGGGGGGGGGGGGGGGGGGACCGTGACCGTTGGGTTGTATATAAGCAAACCTCTCATTCAGATAGTGATGTGTTTGATAAATGTAAACAAGTCAAAGAATTTGCAGATGTTTTTGGGATAAACTTGAACTCGTGGTGAGATGAAATGTTTGTGCAGGCACATTTTGATCTCAAACTGCATAAACTTTAACCGAATAGGCCAAAAGCTTTCATCAATTCTGCTTGTGTATATCACAACCATAGAGAAAACTGACGCAAATATACGCCGAAAAATGGAGTTTGCAGAGAAGTGTGTACAAATTAAGTGGAGATATATTTATTCAAACAGGGCATGTAGTTTATATTTAAATATTAATAATTTAACAGATTCTGTTTAGCAGGCTGTAAGTGCAAGAGTAGAACAAGCTTGCAGGCTTTTCCGCTTGTGAAATATTGCTTTAGACTGTCTCCCAACTCTGTCTCCTGACAACAAATATAATAATTAATCAAATATGATAGACACTAACCTGGAAAAATGACAGAACTACATTTTAAATATGTGTTGACAAGAGGCATTGGTGCACTTTTAGAGGCCAACATATCTAATTGACAGATGGAAAATAAGCGTTTCAAACAAACATGGGCACTAAATGTAAAAATAAGCCATATAGCCCTACAATAAATGAACCTTTTAATACATTTTCACCAAGTCACTCTGCTGGAGGACATTAACTGGGCAGACAACCACGAGAGGCAGGGAGGGAGAGAGAGAGATGTCAAATTTTTCCTCTGCTGCCTCTCATATTTCTGTCACCCAACTGTAAACCCAAGGCCTCGGTAAATGCCATATACGTTGGTGTACATACGTGTGTGCAAGGTGCATATGCAGTGTTCCACAATTCCAATTCTTGTGGGTTTCACTGAGTGAGCACAAGAGCATTGTAGATATCACACCAAAACATTTGAAGATAATGATTATTCCCGCTGCTTGAGGCAATGACAAGGAGTATGAGAGAGAGAGAGAACATGTATTCAGGATAAATATTGCTGGCTTGGTAACAGACAAAGACAAATGGGAGCAACTGTGCACATTTTGCAACATATTTCCCACAATAGTAGCTCTACGTTCAGTATATTTCACTGTCTGTCTGTTGCCCGTGACTTTCCATTAGACCAGAGAAATTGTTCTGTTGTGTTATTTTTTTTGACTTGAGTATTGCAATGCAAGAATTTTACTGACCCCCCCTATTATATTCTAATCATTGTCTTGTCTCTGTCCTTTTCCCTTGCCCCCCTTTTTCCCCCACTCTCTTTCTCTCTGTGACAGATACCACCCTTTCAAGTGAACGTGGTAAGTACGGCAGCTGCATGCTCCCCTGATTTAGAGCTGTGTGCGGACTGCATTGGCAATACCGCATTGACTGTTTGGGTTAATGTGGGAGGAAACGTTTTTAGATATGAGTCTCCGTGGGAGGACGTGAAAGTTTTGAACCCCTTTGAAATCATGGACATTGCCAGAAAGCTGTATTCCTCTCCATCACAGTACCTGTCGTAGGAAATGTGGAAATGGGGGAAACATCAGGAGAAAGCAATTATGAAAACAGCATCCATATACCCTTGTGGCCAATCTGAAATCAGAAGCCAGCATAATTTCCTCTGCATGAGTTTTACCTCCTATAACCTATGACAGTTTACCCCCCCCCCTTTTGATTCCAGCGGTATTCAGTGAGGAACCAATAAGAAGGATTGTTTTTTTTACTGTGTCTCATTCCAGGTTTAACAGAGTGTATTTCATGTTGTCTAAAACGGAAAGATACGGGTAGACAACTGTGATAGCTGCATTTTTAGTTTCAAACTTCATTTGCCATGCTGTGCTGTTATTACTGGCTTCCTGTTCTGAGAGGGGCAATGTAATGACTCAAACAAACAGACTGAACGACAGAGTTAATCTGCTGCACTTTGTATGTATCCTTTTTTTTATACTAATGTCTTTTTTGTACTAATGTTTTTCTTTTGCATGCACACATGTGTTTAAGTGTGCACTGGCTAGATATGTGGTTTTTGCTATAAGCAAATCACATGAGTCAGCCAATCCACCTCCCCAGCACTGTCTAATGTGTATATTGATGCCCCCACTGTACATTTCATCACCAGAGGTTCAGTGTGGCACCAAGGAAAGAAGCGATCCTGCGTAAGTTGCTCGCAGGCCCACAAAGAGTGATGGTTTGGGAACACAATCATTGAGATAATCAGTGTGGTGTGGCATTACACAGTGCAGACATAGTATCACATGCTGAGTGTCTGGTTCTTGAAACCTCAAACCGGTGACAGGGATGTGAAAAATACAAAAAGGTTGTGGTTCAGATGAAGCACTAGAAGTTTTTTTTTTTTTTTGTGTCAGCTGGTTAACCTCCATCTGCTGCTGCAGGAGACTTGATATGCAACACAGGGAAGCTTCTGTGATCAATTTTTCATCGTCCAAAGTAGAAACAGTGTTCATGCAGTTAGGCTTAAACAAAGAGAAGGGAAGTTAGAGTAGGCAAAGATTTGTATTCATTGTGAGTGCTTGTATTGATTTTGACCTCATCGCTGCCTTTCCTTACTCCGCCCTCCTTTTCTAACATTAAATCGGAACTATGCAGGATTTTTACCCTAATTTAATGGCTTGTTTGAGGAAAATTGGGGGCTGTCTCAACTCCCCCTACTGTTTGTTAGTGGAAAAACCAGCCTTGTAAGATTGGGCCCCCAATCCGGAGTCCTCAGAATCAATAGGTTGAGAAATACAGATTTTTTTCACACCCCTAGCCAGGTACCGGCTATAAGATCAGTGCAGTGATAGTGTTATATTAAATGTTCATCACGGCAGAGCCGGCAATAAAGAAGCAGAGAAAACAGAGAAAACCGTTGTGAGAGGAAGCCCAGAAGAGGAAATGACTGTCTGACAGAGCGAGTAAATAATCACATATGAGTCACATATGAGTAAACATCTGATCAGCGAGAATTGAAAAACACAAAACAGGCAACACGGATGTCCACCGGCATGGACATGGCTCCACGGCTTGTTGTTCACCAGCTTCGCTGAAAAAAGCGACCGGACTTGGCAAAGTTCCGCTTTAAAACATGCATGAATTTTCTCCTCTATCACACCTTCTTTCCTCTTTTTAGTTGTCACATAACGTGTATGAAGCACAGGGGAATAATAAATTACAAGTAGTGAATGGATTCACGCAGCGATGACCAAGTGAGGGGAGGCAATGTGGGAGCAAGGTCTCTGTGCCCTTGGTCCATTCAGGAAACACAGCCAGCAGGCAGACATCCAGCAGAGTGGAATATCACTGACCCCAGCAAACATCACTTACTCCATTCAGTCTGTGTGTGAGTGTGTATAAAACCACAAACATATAGTCAGGGGTGGAAGCGGGCCTATATTGTCCAGTACTACAGTATGTACTACTAAAAGATTCAGCATAAACTACTGGACACAAGTGAGAGCAGCTACCTGCCACATTCAAACCAATCATGGTCATCTCAAACAATTTTAATAATTGATATAAAAGGTTATTTATATAAATAATCATTTGGTTCCTTATTAGTTGCATCTAAATCGTTCTGAATTCTGAACAGTCTGTGCTGTGTTTTGATCTGTACTGGATGGAGCCCAGCTGATTTAGGTACATTTCGAAAGCTATTCACAGATTTGTATGATCAATAACCTGAGAGGCAAAAATCATCAAAACACACCTGATGACTCTGTAGTAAGGTAGCAAATGAGCTACAAGCAACAAAAGAAGGCGTCCTCTGAGCTTAACGTATTGCTTTTGCTCACAAGCGAGGATGCAGGGACTGCCTACAAAGTGCAATAACAAGAAAGATAAATTCTTACATGACTTAATACTTTAGGAAAAATGTGCTTTTCTTTAATTTTTCTCATTTATTTATTTATTTATTTTGCTAGAATAGTGAATACTACATTTATAGATTAGATTAGATACGACTTTATTGATCCCACACTAGGGAAATTCATTTCTAACAACAGCAGGGTTGGGAGCAGACAGTAGTAGACTACGGTATAAAATAAGCAATTTAAAATATACAAATGCTAAATTTAAAAAAAAAGTACAATAACAATATCGCAATACTGTAACTGAACAATTAAACAAGGACGGACGGGTATACAAACAAGTTCTAAAAGCAGTAAAAGTAACAAATAAAACCTATTTTGTGCATGTTTACGTAATGTAAAATGCCTAATTAAAACCAAAATTGCATGCACATGTCAGTAAACATGGAAGTAGGCAAAACAGGAGAAAATCACTGCATATGATAAGTGCACACAAAAAATATAGCACATGCATCTTGATAAGGGATATGACCTTATGTGACTGTGTGTGCTAATATAGTACATGCCATTATATTGCACATTTTTGTTCATTTTGGTGTTTTTTTTGTGGCTATTATGTTGAATTATTCGCAAATTATACAGTGTAATCACTACAAATTGACGACAGCACTGAGTTTAGGACACGCTTTTGTTTAATTTTGGTGAGTTTGTATTGGCTTTTCATCAGTTTATTGGCATTTGATGTGCTATTATATTCATTGACTTACCCTTTATGCAGAAGACGCCTTCATTTGATTTGTATGACATTTGCAAATTGAGCTGCTACTGCACAAAAATACAAGGACACTTACAAATTTGTATAGCAATAAAATAGATAGATAGATAGATAGACAGACAGATAGACAGTTAACACTGACACTCCTTCCCTGTATTTTTCTTTGCCTAACAAGCTCCTCTCTGCCTCCTCAGCAGCAAAGGGACGTGTTTGCCCTCATCTGATAGGCCTTCTCTCCTCAATGTGAAGTGACTGCCACCGCATCCTCTCCCATCTTAATTGGCTGTACCTGAGACGGGAGGGCAAAGTGTAATTGTGATAAGAAAAAATGCTGCGCTTGGCTGGTTTTAGAGCCCTTATCTATAATCTGGGAATTGATCATGGTTTTTCCCGCCTTAACTGCTGACAAACTGTTTATTTATTATAGCAACAGGGATTATTCGCTAAACTGCAAACTTTTGCATCTGGTGTGAAATATGAAGCTCTTGTTATGGTTAAATTAATAAGCATTTCTACTCACAAAACTTTAATGTCAGCACCTAATTTTAGAATTTAGTGTCCCTCTAAATGTTAAAATGTACTAGTGTGGCATGTCGTGGAATAACCTTTATAGGTCTTTTTACTAATATTTGTATGACATGTTTGACCACCCTGACCAGGGCCTCACTAAACAGGGCAGCATCTCTTCTGCATTGGATAATGTCTTGCTTTTCATTTAGGCACACATGGGCAAACTCAAAATGATTTTTCACCTCAGTTTTATCTGTATTCTCTATATCAAATATTGTACGTCACAAATACAAACCTTGTACAGTTTAAGAGGAAAGGCACTTTTAGTTTTTACTTCGAAATATATGCAGGGCTGAGTACTGGCATTTAGTTGCATACAGGCAAGTGGTTAACAGTTATTGGCAAAATATTTCACAATAACACTTTCTTGAAAAAAGAGATAGCTTTTACTTTGAAACAGGAACGGATGTGTTGTGTATGTGACATAAAAGGCACATATGGATGTTGAAACTGTAGTGAAAGATAATTTTATCAGGTTACTAACATGGCATATAGAGATACATAACAATATTTGTATCCTTTGCACATCCTGTTTATATATTCATATTCATAGCTACTGTTTGTGGTATGTATATCTTGCTTAGTCAAGTATTTATTTATCATGCATATATTACACCTATACCTACACTATATATCCCATATATATCATATATCATATCTGTGCGTAAGGCTAAAGGTGTTCCTTTTATTATCACTATTATTACTATTTTCATTATACACTGGTGCTGCTACCATGAGTACTATATACTGTTGTTATTATATTCTGTTGGTTACTACTATATACTGTTATTATCAGTGACATTACCACCATAACATCAGTATTATACCATCATCTTGCCACTGCCCCTTATCTGCATACTTAACTTGTTTTTCTAAATGAATATAATAAATATAATGGTATATATTTAATTTCTATTCTTACTCCTAGTTTACTCCACTTAAGTATTTTGCTCTCCACAAGTATTTTGTGCTATTGTATTTCGATTGTATTAATACTGGACTACTGCGACAACTTAATTTCCCTTCTGGGATAAATATAGTTATCTAAAGTTATCTATCTATGTCCAGTTGACCTAATCCCTAATGTGCATGTTTTTGGAATGTGGGAGGAAGCTGGATTACATGGAGAGAACCCACACGCACATGGGGAGAACATGCAAATTCCACATCAAAATTCCACATCATCTCTGTCTTCTATTTCTGTACAAAATAACGTCTTGGTCTTATATAAACTTGGAGTTTTTTTTTTCCCCCTAAACGATGAAGTGTTCCTCTAACTCTCCATTAAATGTACTAATGTCCAAATATGTTCAGTCTTCTTCTGACCAGACACTGCTACTGAACTTTATCAAGTGCCGTCTCACACTCCTCACCTCCGTGCTCACTGTCTGTCTTTCACTGCTCCTGAGTAGCAGTTGAGGCTGAAAGGGCAGCTAATGGGCTGCGACATGTCTCCGAAGCTACAGCAACAGGGGAAGTTAATGTTTGAAAGCCCTAAAAAAACAACACGGGCGGCAAAGAAGAACCCTGACAGTGCATCAGGGAAGAAACCCCTGCTTTTTCTCTCATGTGCCAGAGAGGCCATTTCTGTCAGCTTAATTGTGGTGAAGCTTTCTTAGTGGCCTCGGTGAAATGATGTAATTGCCATCCTGTTGGCTGCACTCTGTAGAGTTTCCTTTTGTCATCTAGCACAGGATCCTAAATGCTGTGCAGCAACATTGTTATTTGCTATTATAGTCCTTAGTTAGGCGGCAGAGTGCTTTGCTTAGTAGTGCAAATTCCGGGCCCAGGGATATTGACTGGGGCAATGTGAAATATTATAGTTTGTCGTTATAGTCAGAGAAGTTGATTTACCTTCACTGAACCTAAGAGCAGCTGGATTTTCACACCTTGCCTTAATAGTGTTAATATGAGCGTGTTTGTTTGATCAGCATCCTATGAAATAATCAGGGTTTTTGTTTTTTTTTATTGTGTAACAGGGAAAATATGTTGCGATATTAACTGCCTGTGCCCTAAAAGACGATGAGTCAAATACAATACTTGATCCTTCCTGAACATTTTTCTCTGCTCGGCTGCGTCGCTTCCCCATCACTACCAATTAAAGCTGTTTTTGCTGCAGCAGATCATGAGCTGATGAAGACAGCCACCAAACACTCTTGAAGTAAAGTCACACAGGACCCGTGTGGCAGATGGATTGAGCAAGAGAGAAAGCGGCAGGAAGGAAACAAACAAGCATAAAAATGGCAGCCCGTCTCCAATTTCAGACTTTCCATTTCTAAATTTTCAAACTTTTACTCGAAAAAAGCTGTCAAACCTGCCGGAGACCAGGGAAGACACAAGATCTTGTTCTGTGGAGACTATTCTGCACACCATCTTCCAAAAACTACCCAGACATCTTGAGTATTTCTTAGTGGAATAAAAAGTGCTGGGAGCTGCTTGGTCTCATGACTTTGACCGGCGCTCCCAGCTGAATAGAAACAAGCTTTACTCCAGCCTTTAGCTACAAAGACTGAAGCGGCACAGATTCGAGGCACAGAGGACACTGCCTAATGGCTACAAGTCCAGCTTTTCCCAGTGGATTACATGTTTTTAGAAAGATATGGTTTGATCAGGCTTTTTAGAGAGAAAGTCTCTCTTTATGATGCAGATGAGAGCAGAGAGGAAACTTGCTGGAACCAATGTGCTTTAAGGCTTTGTGCTGAGATTGAAACAAGGAAAAATAGATCACATTTAACATATGTTTTTCCTCCATTCTCCCCCCAAAATACTTTGCAGTGTGTAGTGAATTATCCATTAGTCCTGCTCGTTTTTGTTGGAACAACATGTTGCTAACTTTGATCATTACAGAAATACTAACCATGAGGGACAAAATGTCTGTTGTAAACCTTGTGTAGACACTTGTGTCAGCTACTGTTGACATCTTAATACTGTGCCTTTATCATTCCAGCTATGATGTATGCTTGACCAAATAGGTCACATCTGTACTAGGACTAATGAGGCCACATTTCCTGGGGTTACTTATACCAACATTATGTGGCATTATTAGGAACAGGAAATGGTGGACATGCACTTTATCTCGCTCTTTCATCATCGCCCCCACGCTGTGTGAGACATTCTTCTCCACAGCGCTCTCGACATGCCATTATAGATTTCTCTCCTTTCTCTGCTTGGTTCTTTCAAGCATGTTCTCCTCCTTTCTCAGTGATGAGGCTCGGTGGCACAATGGCATTAAGGGCTTTAGAGATAAAAATGAACAGAACCGGGCAAAACAGTTATAACAACAGCTATAGACAACAATTATAGTGCAGAGGCCTAATGGCATTACCTGCTAAGACTTAAATTAAAATATCTTATAAAGAAGTTAAAATTCTTCATTTCCCTCTTTTCCTCTACATCGCTATGCAAGATCTGGGTTGGAATTATAATGTACTCTCGAGCTGGCATTCACATGGGGCCAAGCCTTTACAGAGGCATGCTCATGATTGGCACCTTGGATTTTTTCACAAAAAGCATTAAGTTTCTTGAGGTAAAAAAAAAAGAGGGAGAGAGAGAGGGAGATAGATTGATTTTTCTGTCACACATTTCACCTCAGACACTTCGCAAAGGTGTACAAACTGTTCAAGTTTGCTCTAATGTGAAGTATACGGAGGCAATTTCTACGCCTCCCTCTTAACTCTTGCATTTGTTGCTTTTCTTTGCCAAATAGGTACTATTTCAGTGGGAACGATTTGCCTGTCAATCACATCGGATTTCTTTGCATGACTCCTTTCCTGTAAGTGTGTGCGTGTGTTAGTGGTTGGTGTGTATGCATGCCTAACATTTTATTTCATAAGTAGTAATCTGTCACTTCTTTAAGATTACTGGCGAAGCCGACTTAATGCGGTGCAAATCAACATTCGAAATGACAGAACCTGTTGAGTTCCTGTTTCGCTGACGCTTATTACCGCTGCCAAAGCGGTTATGTTTCGCCAGTGTTGGTTTGCCTGTCTGTTAGCAAAATAACTCAAAAAAGTTATGGATGGATATTGATGACACTTTCCAAGAAAGGTGTGTAATGGGACAAGGCACAGATGATTAGATTTTGGTGGTGATCCGGATTGCCGATTGGATTCAGGAATTTTTTTGAAGGACGTCTTTACCATTGCTTGGCTGAGGTCTGTGCTCTCTGAGCGCTTCTAGTTCTAACCGCACTCCCTCCGTGTCACCAAATAACTTAAATCGACTTTAATTTGACATTAATATCATTCAAAGTCTCTCTGGCTCACATCATCCCCACTATATTGCTTGTTTTTCATTTGGTTTTTAGTATTTTTATATTTAGTAATTTAGTGTTTAGAGCACACAGTCTCAGTGGGCCCTTCCACATTAATGGCGCAACACTTTTGTGTAATTATTGCTCATCTGCACTTGAAAGCAGATACTACTAACAGCTGAAGCCCTCACTAATGATATGGCTCTATTATAGCCCAGGTGTTGTGTTAACAGGACCACATTTAAGATTCAGTGTTGCATACTGCAACCAGCTGACTCCCCTTCACCTCAACCTTCTCCTCGCAGTGTGTGGAGGAACTTATAGTGGCCTTCAGGCAATGTAGAAATGTGACGGGACTGGTAAGTGTGTATGCTTAAGAAGAAACATGGTGCCGCTTGACAGACTTTTTTGAAAAGGCTTGAGGTTTGAGGTGATTATGTTCTCAAACCAATAAATACGGATATTATATTTCATATCTTCCATAGATCCATCTAAATCCTATGCACTGGATCTTTAATATGACCATTTTTTTAAAGATTTTAACCTTAATGATGAGCTGAAGAAACTTTGGGCTATTTTTCTTTTCACAAAAATCTTAACTGCAGCCAGACTTCCAGAAAGTGCTAGAGGGACTTATTCTATCTGAGCATATTTCAAAGTCCTTACTAATTCTAATGTAATGTATATGAACTCTCATTTGTTACACTTGTAAGGTTACCAAATACAAGTTGCTCCATTTTTTTAATCTTGAGGGTACTGAAATCGCTCCAGGACTGTATTGTAATGCAAGGCAAAGTATTACCACTCATTTTCACAGAGACACGGCAGAAGTGTGAAAACACTTCACAGTAAAATATTCTCCCTGGAGAATAAAAAAATGGAACTAGTCTATGCTGTGAAATATGAAGAGGTGTATTTTTCGAACCTGTGACAAACTCTGCTTCCTAGTCACGTAACTGTCAGAATCAATTCGCTCTTATTATTTTCCTTCTTCATCATCCAAAAGAAGCAGATTCACCAGCTACCTGTGAGTCAGTCATGGAGGACAGCATGTGGCTGTTCATACTTAGTGAACAGAGGATTTTAACTCATAGTTCTGTTATTGTTTGTCCTCAATGGTTCAATGTTGTCTTTTTTTTTTCTTTTAATTACACAGAAGACGAGTGCCTTTTCAGGTATGAATCAAGCAGTGTACTTTTATGTCACTCATTTTAATGATTTCTAATGATGCAGTGTTTTGTCAGTGCTCTTTCATTTCTTCAACTTATTTGTGACAAAATGTGACAAGATGCGGATGTGTGTACTGTATGTGGTCATGCGGTCACCCCTTCTGGCTCAAAGTGAAACTGTGGGGTAGATTTTTTTTTGTACATATATATATATATGTATTTGGCCTTCATTATTATTTTTGGCAATGTCACTTTGCCAACATGGTTACCCAAAACGGTGGACATGCATTTTAAGTTAATATTTTTACAAAACTGCATGCATATTTTAATATAATAATAGCTTCATATTTTAATAACTTTTTCTTCTTCTTGGGGCTTCTCTTATTTTGCTCCCTTTTACTAATGACAAATAAAAAATAGTATGCTATTTTTTTATCTTAAAACTCTCAAACTCGGGTAATGTGAGGCTGCGTTTGACACAGTACTGAGTTAACAGTGTAGCTGCTCTAGAGAAAGTATTTGTTTTCTATTGATCATGTAATGATTTTCCTCCAGTTATTCCACATGAAGTGATCACTTTATGTGTCTGCACATTCTCAACAAAGCCCATAAACCCCTTTTTTTTTTGTATGCAACGGCCACTGTAGTTACCTGATGTACATGGTAAAGGGAGTAGTGAGTGGAAGAGTCCTCCATTTGTGGAACTCTGCAGTCCTACCATTAGATATCACTTATTCTAAACTTCACAAAAGGCAAATTGACATGTCATTACCTGAAACCAGCTGAAACAGCCACAGCTAACCACATTGCAATTCCCTGATTGTCATTTCCATTTTCATTTTAAACTGATTGGACTGTTTTACAGCGTGATGCTTTTTCATGGTACAGGGCCAGAGGAAAGACAGTGTTTTGCTGGCTCAACATTTCCAAACACCATCTGTACAAATGGTTTTCTTTCCCTGACTGCTACAGCTCTATCACTCTGGCTTTCACCTATACTCTGTGTATGAGCTCTGCACAGTGCTGGGGGAAGAATGAGGCCAGCTAGAATCAAACATTAATCAGTTGCTGCTTTATAAGACACAGGGACTGCCTGCAGTCCCTGCACCCCCCGTCCTCCTTGCCCTTAGCCTGCCTTACCACTGAATGCTAATGTTAGGGCCATTACTCATTTATGAGGTGCCCACCTCTCAGCGCCAAGAGCCCGGTGTCCAAACCTTCAAACCCCGTATGGCGAGCCCGCCAGAGGTTGACATTCGTGCCAAGGCAATCAGCAGTGGCAGGGCCAGAGTTATTTAAAATATAAATTAAAAAATACAATATGGAAAGTAGCACCATTGGATGGGATGTTGAACTATCCGAAACTGGACCCTGGCGCTTTTGTAAAAAGTAGGCATTTATAAATACGGTGTCATATATACATTTCAAGTGAGAAAACAACCCTGTCATCAAATCTAGGAGGATGTCTTACTCATATAACACCAATTGCAAGCTGTCCAATTTTTATTCAGTGAATGGGCAATTTGATATGATGTATTCACATTTAGTCTGTTGTAATTGGACATAAATCTAACTAAATTGCCTTCATGGTGAGACTAAGTACCTCAATATGTGCCGACAGGCAGCTTTAAAGAGTTAGAGCTGAGTGGCGGTTCTTGGTATCCAGGACACAGAGCGCAGCAGGAGTCATTCTTATTCTTAGTAGTGACATCAATAAAGGAGCGAGCCTGCGCAAGGTAAGGTGTAGACACTCTCTACTGACAGTGTGTGTGAAGAGTTGCCATCAGTGTCAGCCTGTGAAGCAGAAACTAATGAAGGAGGGAAGCATGGGTTGCGCACACGTGTGCGTGCACCTGCTACGGTGTGTGTGTGTGTGTGTAAAATGAGCCAAGATAAAAGAGTGAGGAACAGAAAGGAAGATGAGTTTGTGTGTGGTACATTTATCCTGTGCTCCTGCTGCTACTGTGAGCTTGTGGTGTGAAGTGGCTGATGATCCAGGATCCCACAGATTGTCACGCAATCCCGTTTCCCATATGGATTTGCTCTTTGTCTCACCTTTTCCCACATGGCTTCAACAGAAGTGAGTGGTTGCAGTCCAGTAAAGCCTTCACTGTTTCCATGCATGTTTAATGCCTGTACTTGAATTACTAGTGATGGCACTAGAGAACATTTTCCCAGTTAGTGTTACTTCCCCGCTTTGTACAAATGGGTTTGCTCTTGAACATAATGGTAGCACTGAACAGTGTTTTTCCACATTATATTTTGAATATTTTAAATGTAATAAACCAACAGTGGTGGTGTCTCGGTAGCACACAAGTAAAAAAAAAACGAGTACAAATACAGTTTCATATTTATTTTAAGAAAAACCGCCCAAAGAAGTTGTCTTCTCTTTCATCCCTCTCCTGCCTATGGAACCTCATATATTTGTGGCCTTGGGGGGACTCTCAGCATGCAGCAGGAACTGAACGTGCATAGCCTCTGGCTAAAAGGTAGATACTTCTCCTAGAATGTTACACAGCACAAATACACACATGTACACTCATCTCCTATGGGAGTGCTAATCCCCGAGAGATGAAAGTAGACTGCCACTGGTCTCTGATCCCTGCATCCTGCTGTGACGGATCATTTGGTGCCTGGCGGAGAGAGACCAGTTCAGTTGATGCTCCCACACACAGTGTCCTTGACCAAAGCAAAGATGTGACTAAGGCCAAATCCCATGCTGATCCAGAAAGTTCTCTATTAGAAATCAATGTCTATTTGACGCCCCCTTCATTCAAGCCCTCTTTGTGTTTTGTCTGCATCACTATGGAGAAGAGAGTGAGAGTCAGTGTGCATGCAGAAGACCCCTTTACACCTCCCTGAATCACAGCGGTTCCTCATGGGATGCCAGGCGTTAAAGCCAGATAAACTATCTCCTCTTCATTATAGAAAACAGAGTCCTCTGCTCAACCTTGATACCTTGAAATGGTACAAAAGTTCACACTGAGTCCACTGACTATGTCTATCTTTGTTGCCTGTATGCACTCATGTCAACATATTGCTATTATAATTATGCACATCTTTGCCAGAGGCACAACGTTGTGACAGCTTAAGTAAATACACCACCACCACCTCTACATGTGAAGGAGGACATGGGAATATTTCTTTGCAGAAAGCAGCTCTAAAGCAGCTCATTTAGTCAGATTCAGTAGCCGTAACCCTGGCCATGCTGAAAGCGGCTGCTGACGGATGTAGCTCTTTTGTCGTTGCTCTTTTGTCATGAATTTTAAAGAAGAGATAATAAACCTCAGGCTCCTTATTCAGCACAACAGCACTTCATAAGGAAATCGCCAACCTATGTCTTCTACCTTCACTCAAATATAGTCCAGATGACTATCTTCACTTCTGATTACATCCTTAATTCTCTGCTTGACTGCTAGCCTAAATGGGAACCTTGGTTGAGAGAGAGAGAGAGAGAGAGAGAGAGAGAGAGCGAAAATAGAAGCATCAGCAGTAAGAGATTACCCAAGGTACGTGTCTCATGCAAAGCTTTTCTCTTCTTTCCTGAATCCCCCACTAAAGCCTGTCCAATTTTATGAAGCCAGAGGTGCATAAAATCATATAGCATGGTATGTTACTCATGAGGTCTCTGAAAGAGAAGGGGAGGAATGAAGAGTGTGTATAGACTTTATAGAATTGCACTGGCATTTTTTTTAAAAACTGTAAATGATTGTCGAGAAAGGATCTCAACTTGGTGTAATGGTGGTATGTACACTTTTTCACCAGTGCCTGACACTGAAATAGGCATATTTAGTGTGAAGGCAATGCCCTAGTCACAGCCAAGAAACATGAAAGAAACATGGTGGGTAGACATGGTTTTGAGTGGGGGCTGGGGGCTGCAACCAATCTCCGCTGATACAAGGCAAAATACAGGGTACACCCTGGACAGGACAGTCGAATAGTTTGGCAACACATTTTCAGACTAAAGAGTCTGAAAAGGGGATGCATGGTTGTGTAGTGGCTAGCATTGTTGCCTCACAGCAAGAAGGCCACTGGTTCAAAGCATGGTAAGACCTAGGGTCTTTCTATGTCGAGTTTGCATGTTCTGCCCATGTTCCTGTGGGGTTTTCTGCAGGGTCTCTGGTTTACTCCTACAGTCCAAGAGCATGCAGAGGTTAACTGGGCACCCTAAATTCACCATAGGTGTGAATGTGAAAATGAATGATTGTCTCTCTCTCTGTACGATTGCGCTGCAGTGGACTGGCGGCATGTCCGGGGTGTACCCTGCCTTTTGCCCTCTGTCAGCTTGGATTAGCTGCAGCCTTCTCCCAAACCTTCATGTGGAGTATTAAGTGGTAGACAATTATTCTCCACACTCAACATCTGTGCATTCCACGTATCTGGAGCCAGAGGTTAGCAGCTAACATATAGGAGCTAACTTCAAAGCCTGTAGCCTACTTTAAAACTTGCATCCCATTTTCCGAGTAGGTTACCTCCACCCTGCTGTACTTTAACCTATAGTGCTAAAACAGGTGGCACATGGTCTCACTGCAAAAAGGACACCTTTGCTAACTCATAAATAACAATGGACGAGTGTATAACACATGGGGGTCACCTCCGCACAAGTAGGGCAGTGTTGCCCGTGGAGGATTGTGGTGCATCCTCCCTCCCTCTAACTGGTAGTGGTTTCATCAGCAGATTTAAAGCAGGAAGTGGCTGCTTAATATTTAGGATGAAGCACACAGAACATTAGTTTTTGCCCCCGGCTCTCCTTTCCACTCTTTCCCTCTCTTTGGTGCCAGCTATGCGACAGGTGTCTGTTCAGCCCAGGATGTGATGAATGAAAGGCTGTTTGTATGAAGCAGGAAATAGAATTCCCCTGAAGGGCAACAAATAAAAACAGGCCCCCCTAGACAACTTGAACTGGATTAATCAAACAATAAAAGGTGCCCTCCTGAGACCCGGTCTGTGTAGCCGTTTATTATGACAACACTCTGTTAGTCACTCATTAACAGTATGATTAAGCACCACAATATGTTCGTCCAGTATGTGTGCTTTTTACTACACATTTGTTGTGTAGTGCACTTTAATCATCGCTTTTTTACAAATGCTGCTGGTGAGCTTTTGAATTCCATCAGTGCCATTTTTGAGTTTTCTCAACCAATAAACTTTATTATAATGAGTCTTTGTGTTGACACATTATGCAGCTCCACAGTCATTCTGTTGTATGTCACTTAACCTTGCTGCACAAATGTGTGTTTCTGTCATCATTAGTGTAGAAGTTAATGATGCTGAGAGAGAAGGGCATTGCTCTGAGGTGGCTGGAGGGACAGAAGACATGTTACCTGCCTTCTCCTGAGACATTCATTAAGCAGCGCAATGCTCACATAACATCACCGCCTCGGTCCACAGAGGGCTACATTAGTGTCTTATTTATATCTCATTGCATGTGCATGCAAGTATTTGCCTGGTGGGCCTCAAAAGGAGTTGTCCATGGTCTTGTCGATGTTAAATCATGGCGCTTTCTGATGAGAATTTTATCTTCAATCATGGAAAACAAACAGGATCTGGTATGAAGCAGTGTCATTTTGTGCGGATGTAATGATATCAATATCACAGGATATGGTAACACTTCAGTATTAACACCCGGTCCAAGACTTATTTTCCTATGAAGCTCTGAGTAGCTGGTGAAGTCCATCAGTGGTGAGTGAGATGTATTTCGATTTCTTGCGTCTCTATGTAACTTAACCTATTGTGTATCTATTGAGGACGTCTCATAGTATTTGAATTAAGAATGCCCTGGACTGGATTTATGTTCTGGACATTGGACAATGACAGTAACCTTTGGCTTTATCTCTTCAGCTCTCACTCTTTTATGGGGAAGTGGGCTTGTATATACTTACACTGAATCGTTTGGCCTAGCTGGGTTTTTTTTCATCTACCTTGGATCATTTTGAGTTGAGGATTTTTTTTTCAAGTGGCTTCTCGTATCACCCAACGCGTAGTCCACCACCTTTCCTTTCTCATTTCTCAACATGTCTTCTTTAGGCTTCTCTCTCTCCTGCATCCATGCTCTGTTCTTTCTCACCCCGACACGAGCTGAGTCTTAATTCAGGGTCTGGATCCTCCTGAGTGCTCAGCCAATGGAGGAGACGGAAGCCATGCGCTATGTGAAATGAGACGGTCCAGCCGCGGGGCGGTGGAGCGGGGTGTGCTTTCTTTTTCTTCCTCTCCTAATAAATTCCAGCAGGCTGCAGACCGAGTGCTTAAATACTTCCCTCCACAGTTCAAAGTCTGACTGCTGATTTAAGTCCCAATCAGCCAAAACATCCTAAAAATCTGATCAATTTTAAACATATTTGATGTAAAATAAATATGTCCAATACATATAAAAAATATTTTTGCGCAGAATTATAGAACTATTATTATTTAGTGTTTTTCTGCCAGTTCTAGTTTTTTGTTGTACCACTTTATCAGGTTTATGATTATTTATTAGGTGTGATGGACCCTCCAGTTGATATTGTTTTCTTTAAATATTTCATGTAATACTAGAGTAAATGTAGATGACACCGGTGTGTGATGCATCTCAGGCTGAGAGATGAGCATGGACACGACAAACATTTTCCCTTAAATGTTACTAACCTGGAGTATGATTTACAAATATAACTTATCTCCTCACAGATTTAGGGTTGAACAACAGATGGAATTTGTACAGAAATAAAACATTATTTGTAAAACAATATTTTAACATATATGTAAGTCAACTAACCAATGCAGTCAACTCTATAATTATTAATTATTCACAGCAGATCATTTTGGAAATGAAATATTAGAACTAACACAGGTCTGACCAGGTCAATTTCAAGGGATTTTAACTCTCTTAACTCTAATTTCTCTTTAATTGACAAATAATAATAACTAAATAATATCAAGAATGTGTTGAAATTACTTAGTAAGTATTATTGTTATTTTCATGGAGTTCACTTTATATATATTATTTATTTATTTACTATTATCCAGGCTCCACCGGAACCTGTTCTCATGTTGTTGTACAAACAAACAAAACAAAAATGGCAAAGATTTCTGGGACAGCCTCCGCTGTGAAGGATACACAAATGTATCTTTCAAAAAGAGCAAACGTTGGCTGCAGCTGTCAGCTGCATGAGAAGGAGCTGACGATTCACGTGGCAATGGGGGACCGCCCACGGCACAGTGCTGTGACGCATTTTGACGACATCCGGACGACGAATCAGTGCTACAGTGTCCGCTGTTTCGCTTTACTATATCTGTGGAGGCAGCATTAAGAACATAAAAGATTTTGGGCATGCGAGCGATGATGGTCTCGTAAGTCTCGCTTCCCTCCATTCTGCTCTTAAACTAAAGTTTTTGCTCAGATGACCCATCGTTTGATGCCATAACATAGTATCAAGACACTTTTTGTTGTCATTGTAATGTGAAATGTGACCTTTTCATCTCTACCATATCATTTTAAAAATAAAAGTCAAAAAGAATTTTGACGCTGGTGAAATGTAAAGAAAAACAAATCAAAAAAGACTTGAAAAATGACCAAAATGAAGGCATGCTTTGTTAGAAAGTTTTCCAAACTACAATCATGAAAATACACTGTGGATTTGCGCTTTCTGACGACATGGATTACAAAACAGTCGCGCACCAAAACGACACACCTGCACTTACACGCTCCATTTTATGCACACACAAACACACCTGCTTATCCTGTCCACCCCCACACAAATTCACCTGGTAGAACAGAGTGACCTCGTTCTGCCAAAACCCTTCAGTCATCCACAGTCCTGATGCATGCGCGCACACACACACACACACACACACACACACACACACTGATACAGCCATTTGCTTCTCACCCAGCCATGTTGTGTGAAGGCTCCCATCAAGCCCGCTCCCTCAGTGGACCTGTTAAGTGATTAGCTCACCACTTGCACCACTGCCGTGTGCACGGTTCATGCACAAAAAAACGCCCAGCTGGGATCACACAACTTAAAGAGACCTATACGGCTCTAATGAGCGAGAGATCAGCCAGAGACTACAGCAGCTGATGATCTCCTAACTGAGAAGTTATATTAAGGTACAGTAATTTCAGAACTGGGCTCGGGGTGTGTGCTGAAAAGGTCTGACACCCCGCAGGGACCCAGGAGGCAGTCAAATATTTGGTTGACTGAAAACGTCTGACTGAACAGGTCAGGATGTTGAGATGAATTTCCGATTATAAGGTTTTGCAGTAGATTTCACCAGGAGACATCAAGTTAGATACATTTTTATTGATACTCACTCCAGCTGCCGGTGCAGCCTTCTTTGTTTAAGCATAGTTGTGTGTGCGTAACACAGATATGAAATGTTTATGAATTAAACCCCATAAAAAGTGTCCGTGTGCGACTTTATGTGTTTTTCCTGCATAGGTGGTGAATGTGCACGCTAGCCAAATACCCTGGTAAAAATAAAACAACACAACGCATGTTTTACTCAAAACCTTTATTATTTAATCATGTAGTTTTTAATATAGCATACATTATGAATAATGTATGCTATATTAAACCCGCCAACTGGGAAAACATGGTCAGTGTGATCTTAAAAAAAAAAAAAAAAAAGATGCAAGCTATATGAAGATTTGGTTGTTAACTATTGTAATTTTACTAATATCACTCCTTGTCTTGTCTGTAGTTTAATATGACGCAGAATTTAACCCCTCTTGCAATTGGGGACCGAGTGCTCACATGTTCAAGGGACAGGTCGGGCTTTTCAAAGTGGGGTTGAATAAGGGTACGGACACATTGTCAGTACTGAAAAATACAGTGAAAACTTTGGTGCCTACAGGGACAAAAAGATATCTCAATAATATAGCCTTTGGCTGCAATCAATTATTAAACTTGTCAGTTATTGCTCCAGTGTCCATTGAGGAAATCTGCAATTTTACGTCATGGCACACAGGACATGTTAATACAGTGGTGCCACTAACAGTTAGTTCAAATGAGTTATTTTGTCACTTAATTTATTTATTTTTTTAATTCTTCATTTGGATTTACAATGTTACAAGGTGACATTAACATGACAAATGAAGCAGCAGCACACCATCACTTCCTGTGTCCCCATGAGTCTTTGGTGTAGAGGAGTGAGTGCTTTTCTGTTTTCTTTCTCCCTCTACCATTTGTGTTCACCGTGTTCTCAGTGAGAGCGTACATCCGTGTCCCGGACTGGTTGTTGGAAATGGTCAATAATTCATATAAACACACTTATTTCAGCCTCTTAAATGGGACTTTTTTTTTTTTTTGCTCAATATAACAAAGAAATCATTAAAACTGAATCCTTTTCGTTTGTGGAAAAAAATATGCGAGAACGTTCTATTTTCAAGGCTTGAGAAATCTTTTGTTCAGCATTTACTGACCAAACAACCAATTAATTAAAGAAGGAAATAATTGACCGATTCATCGATTATGAATGAAATCGTTGGTTGCAGCTCTTTTTACAAAGTGCTCATTAAAACTCTACCAAGTAAACTTATATACACGTACATGGACTTATACTATTACCATTTTATTCAGTGCAAAAGCGCATAAGTAGAGATTTCAGTCTTGAAGTTCACATTTCGCCACAAATGTGACTCGTCTCTGCTTCTGTTTTTATCTGATCACAAACTCCCCAGTGTTCTTTGTAAATTTCATGCTTCCCCACTCGCTTTCAGTTCTTTTATTTTATCTTCTCCTTACATCTCTTTTATTAATCATCCACATCTTTCTTTCGCCCCCACATCGCTTGCTTCAGAATGTGGTGACGTAGCTCTCAGGCTGGAATTATTTATTTATTTTGCATTATTAATTGCGAGTGTATCAATTGAAAGTGATGTATCACACTCTCGTTTTCTGTTCCTTGGATTATACACAGTCACTCCCAGGGTTTCTTTTTCTTTGTCTTCTTCTCCATTTTCCTACCCCCTTCCCTCCTTTTGTGTATCATTCCTTCCACACATCCTGCTATATAAATTCACCAAATATCTTTTTTAAAGGTTATATGAAGGAATGGAGATATGAAACCGGTACTGAAGAGAAGAAAGGACAAACTGTCAGTAAATGTGCACGGAAAGGTGAACCACATAAGACCTACAGTATGTACTTACCCCCGGGTTGCAAATTTTGAGTGTTTTTTCCTAAATAGGTAATTGAAAACTAGGTATATAAACAATATTTATATTACAAATTTTGTTGACAATCATTAAAAAAATAAATAAATAATTGAAATGCACATTTTTCCTTTAGTTTAAATTTTAAGCAGCACATGAGTCTGTGTACCCATTAATATCCCCAATACTTGTTTAAAGGTGATATATATTACTGCAATCCCAATTCAAAATATTGCATTAGTATAGTTGCAAGTAGGTTGCAAGATTTGGATTCAAGATGCTGCACTTGTACTTCATGCACATACTCACTCACATCCACATACATACATGCGCATGTCCCACCGTCTGTTCTGTTTTTGTAGACATTAAGCCTGTTTGGTTCATTTTCACGTCTACAACAGGCGGAGATTGAAAGTCAATGCGTGTCCGCTCCTGAGCGGCAGTGCATATTCGTCGCATAAGCGGAGATGACAATGTGACAATGCCAAACATTTTATATGTTAAATATCCACTGTCATCCTTTAAACTGCAGGTCCCAGTGTGTCCACACCAGCATTTTCAGGCTCTATATTTTAACTAATCTCCACTGCCGACCCTCGTTGTTCTAGGGCTGTTCAAAATATCTTTAAAATATCCCCATACTGTTTTTTTTTTTTTTTCCTTTTTTTTTTAAGTCGTGAAACAAGCATGTAAACAAGACGGCAGGCCCTGCAATTATAAACAACAGCACAAACATTACTTTTCAACAAGCTTTTTTTTACTGCTTTCAAAACAATGTCCCAATGTCCAGGGCTCTTATCTTGAATACAAGGGCACAAAAACATATCCTGAACTACAAATGCATTTTAATTGATAAAATTGATCTGACCAAGTCATCATCTTCATGTGTTTTGGGTCTGCTACCAGACAACATCAGGTTAAATCCATTTAACTTCAACAGTAAGATATAGAATAATACTAGGACACTAGAAAGAGGCACCAAAATGCTGTGTCATATAGAAAAAGGGGAAGAAAAGATATTTTAGCAGGTCTAGGGCCCCTTTTGGAATTGGTGAAAACACTGTGTGACTATTGGCACCTAATATAATGACCAGTCACTAGAGGTGTGATTTGTAGAAGGAGGGCAAATTCATTTTCTCTTTTTGTATTCCCTTCTCTTTTTTAATCTGCAGCTTTTTTGGGGAGTCTGTTCTGTTATTATAGTACGGTTGTTCTTGTACTGCGTCAACGGAGAGTTGTTTCCAGTTTGTAGCTGTTGTTAGGCCTGTGTGATGACCAGCTGACACTGGATGCTTCCACATGAGATGTCACACAGTCCTTTTAAGTATTCCTTAAACTCGATCACATATTCTGCAGCTATTTCAAACCTGATTACAAAACTGAATAAATAAAAACCTATTTATTTATTTATATTTAATGACCCTTAATGGTGTGGCCCTGCGATGGACCGGCGACCTCAGTGGAGGATAAAGTGGTAGAAAATGAGTGACTGAGACCTTCACCTGCAGTACCGTCACAGCCCACTAGGGGGTTGGGAATTACTGTTCTATACTGTTGCTCTGAAAAAACTATCACTATACAAAAAAATGATAAAGCGACTCTATATTGTTGTTGTTCTCTGGTCAAGTCTGCGTGAGAGAGAGGTTTAGCTGCTCTCTGACGTAGGCATCTCATGTTTTGTGGTGCTAAAAGCTACATTTATTATGTGGGTGGTGGTAGTGGATGGAGCAACAGACCAAAACAGTAAACCACAACAATTTGCCACCCCCCCCCACAAATGAAAATGCGTCTTCTTAATATAATACGTGCACTATTGTTATTAGTGAAGCCCGTATTTCAGTTTAATTTGTTTCATCAGTCACTTTATGTCTGTATTACTTTTCTTACATATACATTAGCGCCTTTACTAATTCCTGGGATAAGATTTTAACAGTGTTTTCAGATTTAATTAAACATTCAAAAAACTATTTCTTTTTTCTTTTTTTTTTTCTTTTCTTTTCACAGCTGCTGTATTTTATAGCTCATTATAAGGCAACATTAGCCTGAATAATGCAGTCACGGGGCCGGTCAGTCATTCACTTGGTCTCCTGAAATTATTATTATGGTTATTATTTGCTCCTGCGTGTACACTTGTTGGTTGTTTTCACATCCTACATAATTGAAGGCACCTCATGGAGCAATGTTTCTGAGGAAGTTTTGTTTGGAACCTACTTGCGGCTTCTGTTTTCACATTTACCAAAGTGGAAGTCTTTGCACAAAGATGTATGTCAACAAAGGGGAGGGAGATTAATGGCTGTAAAGTTGCAATGCAGGATTTGAAATATTCAAAAATTGAGGGAAATGGGTTTGTTAGAGCTCACTGATACACACGGCTGAGTTTTAAAGTAGCATCTTTATTTACTTACATTTCTCATCTTAAACAGCATAGAATCATCTGATCGGAGAGGCGTTCCTCACTGCCCAGTCCAGTGTTTTCATTTCAGGTAAAATGTAACTGTATCAGTCACTTCTTTCCACCAATTTTTAAGAAAATGTTTTCCCGCCAACTTTTATCTCGTCTAAACTGTTAACACAGTACAAAAATGGCCAATGTATGTAATTTTTTTTAAAACAACACACAACAAATTCCAAGTGTCTTAACACTTCTCCTTGAGTTTTTGTCAGTATAACGCTCTAAATTCTGTACTTTTTTTGAAGAAGCATAGTTTATAAAACTACTAAAAAAAAAATCTGATTTATGAATTTATCCACCAGGCTGGATATTAATGTTTTCGTCCATGGCCGCCAGTTGCTGACCACTCTCATACCTTTATCAAATGCCTGTGTTAAAGTGATGTGTTTGGGTCTAAAGTTACTTGTTGCCTCTGCTGGCTGCAGTGTGGCTGCTCTCCTAGCTCTTTCACTCCCAGCATATAGGACGCTGTCTCCTTAAGCTCTGTGGTGTTACCATCTGACCTGTGAACCTTGTCTGTGCAAACTTTCCAAATATCATTTTTTGTGCCTTGTTGTTTGAAGCAAAGCCAAACAATATTTTAATATATCCAGGTTAAAACTGTTTTCTCTTAGGTTTATGTTAAAGCATTAACATTTTTTTTTTTTTTCAATTTTTGGGGTAATTATTGGTTTTATGCTGCACTGTCACATTATATGCTCCACTTCAGTTCTAACTTCTTGTTTCCTTTTTCTATTTTTCATTGTTCTGTACTCTATACTGTATAACCCTGCAATTGGGCTTTGTTCAAATTGTAAGTTTTAATGTTCCCACATTTTAAATCTTGTTTTGGCTTTATGTAAAGCATATTGATGTGTCCTTGTGTATGAAATGTGCTATTACGATCTTTCTGTCTTGGCAGATCATCAACACGTTCTTATCCTTCACAATCTAATATTGTCATAAAGCCCACTCCCTCCATCCAACAATGTGTTAAACAATGATCTTAGCATGTCAGATATTGATTATATCTACCTATTCACCTTTCCAATGGCTTAATGCACACGAGAGCTATGTTTGTTCATACATTTCCATGCATTAACTCAGACGCCAATCAATGTCATTTCATGTAAACTGCCTCACTTGCATTCATTAAGGACATGAGAACACTAAAAATCAATAAGACACACAATATCGTTAGCATGGAGGCATTAACTTTGATGTAGTTTGTGTGGGCGTGTCTGTATAAAGAACGGAGCAAGCGGCAGCAGCAAACGTCGCCCTCGACGTTTCTGTAGCATAGGAACAATGATGTTGATTTTATGCAGATGTGAGGTGAGACTCTGTGGTCAATGGAAACCCACTGCCAGAAGCCACTCATTAAAATGCAGGTGAAATGCGAGTTAGATGACTTTTTATTTATTTATTTATTTTTATTTTTTTGTAACCAGTTTTCACTCAAATCAATTTTTTAGCCTTCAGCTTATTAGTCATACACCCACTGATGATGCTATTCAGGGATATTGAATGTGACTCACCCTGCATTTAATGTGATGTGTATCCACAGTGTCGCCACTGAGAAGAACTTCAAGTGTAGAGATAAAAAAAAATCAGGACCAAAGAAAATGATCATACCACGAAATCAGGGCACAAAAGTTTGAAAAAAAAAAAAAAAGCTAAATCAGCTTATCAGCCACACTGTTCAATTCAGATTGATTTTTTGATTACAGATCAGATTTGGTCCGTATTCATAACTTTGCATTTTCATGTTAACACTGTCATTGCCTGATTTGTAATGGAAACCTTGATTGTTCTGCACTTGTGTCAAGTATGACTACTTCCTGTGGAAACAATTCGTGGTGGGTTTGGGGATTTTATTAAACTAATGTTAAATTAAATTGAAATCTAATAATGTTATACATTTTGTTTTAATAACTATTCTTATAAAATAAAATACATGCTTTACGTTATCTCTTGTTTAATTAGTTATTCTTATTTGATAAATGCCCTTTTTTTCAGCACATTTTTTGTTAACTTTGGTTTTAATAGTCTAACCAAGGATATTTGCATGTCTTCTTACACAATAGTCACTCAGCTAATCTTAGATAGCACCACTTCCTTTCAACCTGGCTTTCAAAGGAGCCATTGACTTTGCATTTTGCCACTTCTTTACATAAAAGTTTGTCCATAACTTAAAATAGCCTGCAGTTGGTATCTGGTAACATTAAATGCACTTTTTATTGTATCTTTTATTGTACATCTTAACTCTATAAAATAAAATACATGTTTTTATGTTAGCTTTAGTCTTAGTAGTCATTCCACAACTGACAGGAAGCACACAGTAGTCCCACTTGCACATTCGCACAACAAATCGGGTTTGCGGTAACAGCTTGGCAATAAATGTAGCTTACAATCGTTATTCTACACAGTATAATTCACATTTTTTAGAGGATCTTTCATTGTATTAGTTAATTCTATAAAATAAAACACACATTTCTATGTCATTCAACAACTGTCGTAATACATTAGCATTGACAGGATGTGGTCACACCACTGCCCTCCCAAATGGTGCACATTAATTTACGGAAAATGTCGCATTTGTGTTTATTGTGAGTCTACACAAAGAGAGCTAAAGAAGGTCAGGGATAGAAACTGGGTTCTGTAGAGACACAAAGCGGATATGAAATAAGTCGACTATCACATTTCTCTGTTAAAGCAGCACTGAAAAATGTCACATCTGAGACAAAAAATGTGCCAGTGATTGTGAACAAAGTCCAAATTTTCCTCACTAGACACTTTTGCTTTTAGGGGATGAGGTGACGAGCAAAGATATCCAAAATCTGCTCAACTCAACTCAGGTGAATCAGGACAAATCAGGTTATTTTCCATTTTCTTCTCTGTGGTGGTATTCTGGGCAAATCCAACTGGGAGGAGACCCTCCAGCAGACCCCAAACATACTGGAGGGGTTACATATAATTCCATCTCGTCTAGGAATTCCTCGGGTGTCTCCAGGAGGAGCAAGGGGTTGTAGCCTGCTAGAAGGATGCATGCACTGCTTTACTTATTCTGCTGCCACCAAATCCCAGACTCAAAATACACTGCAGAACATGGAGAGATCAGTGGAGAGACAAGTACAACTGCATAAAGCAGCCGGTTAAACTAACATATTTAGTAAAAAAAATGAGCTTAAAGGAAAACTATGCAGGATGTTTAGTCTAATTTAAAGGCTTTGGAGGCATTGTGATGCTTAATGGCATGTTCTGGGGAGATTGGGGGCTGTCTTCCCTCCCCCTACTGTCTGTTAGTGGAAAACTAGCCAAGGTCAGGGGCGCCAACCTCGAGTTGTCAGAATAAGGAGGTCTTGTGAAGATCTTGCAAGATACACAAATTGCTTCAAGGCACCACACACACACACACACCCTTCATGTTCTTCATGGCAGACCAGGCGATAAATAAGCGAACTACTGTTGGAGGAAGTGAGGGAGAGGAAATGACTGTCTGACCAAGCAAGGTCAGAGGATTAAACATCAGACCTGCTTTTTCCGAAAAAGCAAAAATTGAAAAACACTGATACATGCAAATGGATGCCAACTGGCACTGACATGGCTCCACAGCTTGTGTTTGCTGGCTCTGTTGAAAACAAACGTACATGGCCAGGAGAGGGGAAGGCCAGGAGTTTCTACAACTATGAGGCTGTTCAAGGTGGTGTCATAGAAATACAGTATGTACTCCAAAACAGTAGGGGGTGCTCCATAGGAAAACAAGGTGAAAAAGCAACCAAATTTGCAAAGTTCCACTTGAATTCGTATTTTCGAGAGAAGCAAACTGTGTTTCAAACAACACTGTTGTAATACGCTTAGTAAAAAGCCAGTAGTTTTAATACAGTAAATTGTAGTAAAAGATAAAATAGTCATACACAGAATAGTGAGCATTGTGTGGCAATTTCCATTCAACAGCTAAACCATTTGGCTAGAAACTCAATTAATGAAAACATAATGAAAAAATAAATTGTAGGACAGATGGTGTATGATTAAAATGAAGAGAAATTAGGCAAGAAACAGTTTCTGCTCTTGAGGGTTTATCAAATTCAAATCACATATTCAAAATATAGTATTGATGACATTAGGGCCCCCTTCAGTTGCCATGTCTTTTGCACACACAAATTTATTATTTTGGACGTAGACACTGGAAAGAGGTGCACAAAGATAAGAGACACCGTCATCATGCACATGTGCTGCCATATGCCTTGTTCATCGGGGATTGTTTGTGCTATGCTGAGATAAAAAAAGTTATTTTGAGTCCAGCTCTTTTTATGTGCTACAGAGAAGTAGGTCAAAGTCTAGTAGTCAAGAGTCTTTGTCCAATTTGGAAAAGCTTTGAACCTCATCATACAGACATATCACATGTATTTTTTTTTTTTCATTATTTCCCCACACAAATCACCGCTGTGAGGGAAATGCAGTCCATTGTCTTTGGCTTTTGTTTCTTTGATGGTTTGCTTTTCCCTTTGTTGGACGTGTTCATTAATTCAGTGGATCTGCAGCAATTTCACGGCCATTCCAGCAGCTTCCCAGTTTCTTTTGCTCAGTAATGACAAACGCAACAGCAGAGCAACCCTCAGATGCCTTGGGTGAGAACACCTCTAGCTTTTTCTGTGCGTTTTTAGACACTGCATTGGATCCGCAGTTGGCCAATTTGTTGGAGATATGAGCTTTATCTTATGAGCATATCATTGTCATTATTTCTGCATACTCATTTACCACCTGAACACCATGAATAGAATAGACAGCTGATAACCATGAAAGTTCCTAATGCAAAACTGTATTTGAGATAGATGCCATCTGACTATAAACAGATGTCCTTGTGTATTCAAACTGAGATTTATCCTTTTTTATTATTATTATGTGAATTAGAAAGGTTTCCCATGCAAGAAAAACACATAAGCAATGTCATTTAGCTTTTGAACTAGAAAATATAACTGAGGATATATTTAAAGATGAACTGTGGGAAGTGGTTCTTATAATTTTTCACTTCTGAACCATGTTTCTACCTGGCACTAAACAAGCTCACCGGGGAGCTCTGCAGGCGGGCAAGACCCTAAACTCACTAACCATTTTAATGCTGCTGCATAATTCCCAACCCACTGCAACCACTTGTAATAGTACAACACAGAAATATACTCATTTGGAGTTTGAACAGGTAATACCTGGTTTTATTGGGTGGCTCAAAAAGATTCATGCTGAGAATATGTGATCAATAATAACTTCTGACTGTAGGGGAAAAAAAAGAAATTAATTTGGTAATGAATGTCACTAAATGGCAGTATTTGGCACAGCTGCAGTTGAATAGCTCCAGCTCTGAGCATTGACTTCTTTTACTGTTGCATAGCAGTTGGCCTTGATCCCAGGGGGTTTGACTGGTATGTGAATTGTAAACAATGACTGTCTCCTTTGCTCGCAGTACATTATGGTATTGGTTTCTCATGGCCATTAATTCAATGTGTAATTGTATGTAACAGTGCAGGAAACATTGTGACTGTGAGGGGGGGGAGGACAGTCTATTTCTCTCTCTTACCTCTGCCAGTTTCAGCTACATCTAGACTTGCACATCTCGGCAACTGACGGACTGATTGCTATGATGTTTGGCTGAAACCATCATGTTCCCCTCAGGATGCACGACTGCTAACCTAACACCATCATGTCATCCATTCATGATCACTTTATCTTCCACACGAGGCTCACAGGGAACTAGCAACCAATCCTAGCAGACATAGGGCGAAAGGTGGGAAAGGTCTGGACAGTTCGCCAGTCCATCACAGGGCCAACATAGAGTCAATAGTCAATTTAGAGCAGTGGTCAGCAACAGGAATTAATAAGTGATTTTTTTAAATACATGCACACACACACATAT
>JAFBJR010000060.1:1311783-1479567 GCA_016785285.1 Brachirus orientalis
CAATAGCTGTAATTTGTATTTAGAGTGACTTAAGTGACCTGGACACTTGCTCTCACTAGAAACATGGCTGCCAGCAGGGACAGAAGGAAAAACAGATTCTAGCCACTTAACAAAAAGGCTCGCCAAATAAAATCAACAGCTGCTTAATCTTGGTAATTTAACCGTATGTGTTTACTTTTTTTTCTCTCTCTGTTAGACATCCTTATGTAATTGGAAATTTAAGTTTGCTAATTGCTCACTGACTGCACAAAAGTCCACAGAAAAGAATATGTGATTTTTCACAGCATGCAGGAGTTGTTGATTTTTTTACCGCTTCTATCAGTACGTTTAAATGAGTTATGTTGTGACTTTGCAGTTGGATATTTTTTGGTCTCATTTACAAGTGCCACAAACGCGACTGCGTGGTTTACAAACTTCAGTTTCAAGTCTGTCCAGAGTAAAAGCAGCATGCATATAAGTAAGGTAATGCAGATTTAACCAGGCGTTGGTTAAATTAGCTGAAATCTGTTTCCCTTCTGCCCCTGACAGCAATGTTTTAAATCAGACCCGGCATTTATTTGGGTTTCACAGTGGTTCACGGAAATCATGGCGAGCTTGGCCGTGCATTTAAACAGTGATGACCCCTCGTACTGCTACATTAAAAAAAAAAAAGTGAACTATTCCTTAAGTTGTTGTGTGCTTTAAGTTCCGATTTTTGATCTTTGCAGAACCAGACACAATCATGAAGACACCAAAGCTGCAGACAGTCCAGACATTAACTTGCTGTCTCTCTGTCTGGCCGAAATGCAGACGTCAGCACGTTTCATCGCACAATGATGCATTTTTAATGAGCCTGTATCATCATTCAGCAAGGGGCAGCAAAGAGAGCAATGGAGCCACTCAAGTCAATTTTAATATTACTGGATCGCTGTCTCTGCCATGTCCTCGCCATTATCTCCCCGCCCTTCGATTTATTTTTATCTGTGAATAACCAAACGAGCAGTAAATGTGAAAACAAAAATGAGGGAACAAATTCCTTCCTGCTTGTGCGTGGAAAAGCGGGGTTTGATGTGGCGTGCAGACATGAAGGAGAGGAAATTCACACACACCACAGAGTGTTCGTTGTTGTTTACAGCAGCCAGAGATGAACTCATTCCTTGCTTTTCTCTCTCCATATAGCTTAAGGCGGGAGAGAATGGAGAGAGAGTTTGAAGAGCTGACACAATGAGTCAGAGTGAGGCAAGACTGAATTTGAGGGTGAGGGAAGGGCAGTAAAGGTTTAAGAGTCGGCACTGACAGCTTTCTCCCGCGGTCTGACAGCTCTTCTGTTGAGGACCCAGGGTTTCACTGCTGTTGATGCCACAGTAAGCACCAGGCCCTGACTATTTCCTGCCAGTGGTACAAACATCCATCTTTGACACTGCGACTGCTTTTCCCGCAACTTAACCCCGAATGTCTGGGTCCACATTTATCACAGATAAATGGAAGTTGAGAAGAACAAGCTGTCACGTCTTGAGAGATGACCCCCGTTGTCAGAAAAAAACATCACCACAGAGCACGTCTCCCACGAGGCGTTGGTGAGGATGGTCATTGCCATCTGTGACAGACCATGTTTCATACACAGGACTGAGTGTACAGCCCCATTAGATCGAATGTGTCAGCACTGTGGAATATTGAATTTTTTTTATTTTTTTTTATTTTGCTGCTTCATCCTGCAAAATAACTTTGACAAATAGGAGTATTTAATCTCATTCTGTCTCACACATCTCTCTTCGCCTCTGCCTGACTGTTGGCCTGTCTCATGTCTAAAAGCATGTCTAATTCTTTGTGTATTAAGTCCTCTCATCCCCTATTCTTTCCTTCCCGACTGTAGTTAGGAGAGAACATGAAAAAGGTAAGCGAATGTGTCAGCTACTTCTGAATTCTTTTTAAGATCCATACATACATGCTTCCTCCATCTCTGTCTGGCCTTCACCTGAATTATTCCTCCTCTGCTGCTCCTATGAAGGATTAAACTTAAATGAGAATTGTATTGTTTCCTTCATTCGCTTTAAGCCAAAGAGTAATTGAGTAAATCTTTCTGACTTTTGTCTGTTGGATAGCAGCAGAGATTAGGGCCTACGTTGGCAGAGATGGAATCGCAGCTTTGAAAAATGGAATAAAAATGTCACTGTCTTTAATGACAGCTGGCTTGACATTTCCAGCAAGCTTTTCATCAGAAATTCTTCGAATTTTATTTTCCTTTCCAGTACAGTGGAAATAAATGTCATGTCATTCCATTATGTCATCATAGGATGTCTATGAACGTTTTTTGAACACTGTCACCTTTACAGCAAGAGGGTAACTAGTTTATATGTTATCAAATACTAAAATACAACTAAAGTGAAAAGAGCCCTTTTAGTTTCTGTGCAGCCCAGGTTACTGATAGTTGGACCAAGATCCAAAACTGGATCTGGATAACCTCTTTTCCAGATCCCGGCCTATTAATTTGTGATTGCCACATGTCAGTGGCACATTTGTATTTAAGCCGCTTGTCCACTGGTCCAGGAAATGGAGAACAGTTACATGCAGTGTAAATTTCCATGTGGCAACACTCACCCGATCATATTAGAGAAATGGCCACAGTAGATGCATGAACAGAGCTTCTGCAAAACGTCTTGCCTTTTACTTCAGGACAGCTACATAGTCGCATAAGATTCACTTTTTAGGTGCATCTCTATCACTTAAGTTAGTGATCAATGACAATATCTGTCATATTTTTAACATTTCATTTCATTTTCCCATTTCAAAGTAAAAGTACTCTGCTCTAAAAGGAAAAAATAAGCAACTAAGGAAGCAGAGACTGGCTGGCTTGTGGGACAGATAAATTAGTGAGTGTGGCTGATAAAGTTGTTCGATTGGAGTGGGTAAGTATTGCAGTGTTGCTCACCTGGATGCTCTTCTCCGTGGGTGAGGTCTCAGGTCACAGTGTCCAGATTGTCTACAGTACATAAAGTCCCAGTTTGAGTCGCCTCTTCCGCTCATCAGGGTTGAGTCTGGTGCTGCCAATCTGCATGGGTTCTGCGGTAGCTCCAGGAGAGTCAGATGCTGGGGTTCCAGGGACTGTTCCAAAGCATCCTGATAATACTGAGTTACAGTAATCTAGCCTATACGTAATAAAGGCATGCATAAGCTTTTCAGTATCCTTCAATGACAGGATGTTTCTTATTTTTGTTATGGTGCACAGTTGGAAGAAAACTGGCTTAAAGACTTGTTGAATGTGTGAATCGAATGAAAAACCTGGGTGAATAACAACTCTAAGTTTCCTTACAGTAGAACTGGAGGTCATGGTAATGCCATCCAGGATCACTAAATGTCCAGATAGAGTTTCCTTAAGCTGTTTAGGGCTGAGGACCAAAGCGTCTGTTTCGTCAATGTTAAGTAAAATGTTATCGGTCATTCAGGTCTTAATGTCTGTGAGATATCCCTTGATTACTGTCATTATACTACTTAGAGGAAGCATGTACAAGGTGGTCCAAGAACCGAACCTTGTGGAACTCCATGCTGAACTCCACTGTGTAACTTTCATCATTCAACAAACTAGAATCTCTCTGATTAATAAGATTTGAACCAGTTTAATATCATTCCTTCGATAACATGCTCAGGACCCTGTAATTTCATGTTATGGTCAACAGTGTCAAATGCAGTACTCAGATCTAACAGTACCAGTATAAATACAAGGCTAATGTCTCAGATTTACAGAAGGTCATTGATGACTTTCAATCATGCTGTTTCCTTGCTAAGTCTGTGATGTCATCCAGGCCATAGTATTCTTCTGTGGCTTCTTCATTTCTGACTAACTGGTGGCAGAAAACCAGATATTTAACCTCTGAGCCTGATACCTTTCTAGAGAGTCATTAAATTAAACAAAGCAAATCGTTAACCCCTCCCAGTTTCAGGTTGTTGGTTTCACCTGAAACAAAGTGTGAATGAGTTTTGTTAAGGTCACCTGAGAGACATAATCTTCCACTGTGTGGATGTTGGACTTCACTGCTGTTGTGTTTTGTGTGCCTGTTGATCCTTTTAGGAAGAGAGCCCAGGACAGAAGTATAGTTGGTTGAGAGCTGGTGTCTCAGTCCATCTCCTGTGTTGAGTGATGGTTTCTCCAGGTTAACATATAGATGGCTTCCTTCACTCCTCTTTAAAACCACCTGTCTTCCCTAACCAGGATGTGAACATTCTCATCCTTAAAGGAGTGCCCCTTGTCCTTCAGATGTAGATAGACAGCTGAGTCCTGTCCAGATGAGCTGGCTCTTCTGTGCTGTGACATGTGCTTATGCAATGGTTGTTTGGTTTCCCCAATGTAGAGGTCAAGACCCCACTCATTACATTGTATTGCATGAACCACCTTGCTGTGTTTGTGTCTGGGGATTTTGTCCTTAGGATAAACCAGCTTCTGTCTTAAAGTGTTTTTCTAAGTTTATCAGAGACTCCGGCAATATACAGAATAACAATGTTGTTTCTTCTTGCTGTCTTTTTCTTTGTCAGATGTTGTTCTTTTGAGGTTTTGATGAAGGCCCAGTTTGGGTAACCACAACTTCTAAGTGCTGCCTGATGTATTTCTTCCTTCATCTTTCCCTCCTTTATTGTGGGTATGTTAGTTGCCCGGTGGTGTAATGTTCTGATGACACCAAGTTTGCGCTCCAGTGGGTTGTGGGAGTCGAACTGTGCTATGATGTTTTCTAAATCCTTGCTGAAACTCAGATCATTGCTGTACAGATAATCACATATTTGGTACAGCTTTTTCAAGCATTTTAGAAATAGATTTTACCATTTAACTGACCCCAATTGTAAGACATTATGATCAGGACCTCTGCTTGAGGAAAGTTTCTCTGTTCCGGACCTCTCAGGATTTTAATAGATGACCTCTACTATACATCATCACCAGCTGTAGATCCCCCAGGAAAACATTGTTTGCTATATAATGAAAAGATCGCTTGATTTTGTCAATTCACAACTGGAGAGAGATGGATATTTATTGTCTCTGACAAGCATGCAACTTTCCCTGTGTGAGCAAGAATTTGCTCATCCCACCTTAACAGTAGCTATGCCAAAATGGCAATTATGCCTAATGGACTTTCACTATATCTTTATTTCTGAATGCAGTATTAGCTTTGGGGAGAATTAAAGTTGTTGTTTTTTTTTACTGTGCACAGCAGAATGAAAAAGCTCATATTTACACGTCTTCTGCAGAATGGTTTGAATATGTTTATGCATCTGCGGTGGTGACAGCCACCGCTGAAACATTCTCTGTTTATCCGTTGCAATCTTGAGAACATATTTCTGTCTCAAATCAAGCACAGCTGCTGTTCTCGCTGGACACGACTGTCACAATCACATTTGACCATGACTGTCACTCATTCAAACATCTGCCAGCATCCTTTCTCACTTGACTTTAAAAGTTATTGTTTTGTAGTGGCGTGTAGGACTTTTCCATCCGTTTCACGGAATGGGACACCCTTTCATGCTGCCACCATATTCAGCCTGTAAACATGGTGGAGCTTATCCCAAAATGCGGAGTGCACTCTGGACAGGTCACTAGTATTTTGCAGGGACAAAACACAAACACAAATCATTTACACTCACATCCATTGAGAGCGTCCAGTTAACTGCTGTATTTTTTTGGACTGGGGGGGGGGGCTCGAGAACCCGGAGAGGGGGAGAACATACAAACTCCACACAGAAAGGCCCTTGTTCCAACAAGGTTGTAAATCCGGGTCTTTTTCCTGCAAGGCAACCATGCTAGTCTCTACTCTACCATGTGACCCTATTTAATATATACTACACTGAATAAAACGTTATGGGATTGCTCTTGCCACCCAACATGTAACTGATGTACTAAGGTAATTATCAGCTCACTAGAAATGTATGGGAATGCTTTCATTTTTAGTAGTAAATTCTGGAGCATGCACTCTGCTCCATTGTTCAGTTATATATATATTTTTTAATGTCATCATAAATATTGTTATTGTTACTCCCTGTAATATTGTGTTTGAGCTTATGTCACCCATTTTTTTTAAGCAATTATACTGTAAACTTATACAGACATACTTGTGGGAAGTATACTCAATATCTGCTAATGTTACACCCTAGACCAGGGGTGTCAAACTCAATTGCACCGGGGGCCAAAACTCAAAGCACACTTTAGGTCACGGGCCGAACAGGATAAACATTTATTGATTACTAAAAGTAAATGTTTTTTGAACATAAATAGGAATAAAAAACATACAGGAATATTATTCCACTATGAATATACTTAAACTTTATATAACTTAAAATACTTTGCTATATCTATAAAAATATCTCTTGTCAAAATTATAAAAGTTGTTGTGTCAGCCAGAAATGCCAACTCACATTTCCACTTCTCGTCCTGCAAAACTGTGGAGTCTTTTCCTTTACTGTCCATGAACTGACAAATCTCCTTGTGTAGCTCAAAAACTCTATTGAGAGTCTTTTCCTCGCCTAGGCCAACGCACCTCTGTATGATAAGGGATATCGGCAAACTCTGACTCCCTATTAAAGACTGAAATTGCAGGTGGTTCAAACTTTTAGCTCGGATAATGTTTACCTATCGTTCGGCAAGGCAGCTGTTGCGCTGCATTATGGGATCTGTAGTTTGTGTGCTATCAGCGCTTCATATCGCCTATAATAGACCAATGTAAAATGATCTTGCGGGCCGGATATAATTGTATTACGGGCCAGATATGGCCTGCGGGCCTTGAGTTTGACATATATGCACTAGACCTTCAAATGCGTTCTTGCCGAGAGATAGAGGAGATGCTTTCTTATCTATGTACAGTATGTGGTGAATGCCAGTCTACAGTTACAGTAACACTTTTAAACACAATTCACCTTCTTAATCCATTTAAAAACACTTCATTTATCTTGAAATGTGTCTTGCAACACCAGAAACTGTGAAGAAGAGCAGCGAGTTAACCAGTCATACACCACCTGCTATCTGGCTACAGACACATCAGCACTTTCTCCTTCTATTCTCTGGGCTTTTTCTCATGGGTTTCTGACAGTGATCAGGGGATGTTGGAGCAATGCTGAGCTGAGCAGTGCTGACAAAGCCAAAATGCTCTGCACTTCTGGCTCTGGAGAAGCTGGAGCTGTGGCGCCATCACATAGGCCCGGGGCCACGACTGCCACCATCCTTCATACTGCACTGGATGTCCTCATCTACCTCTCTGTCACCTCTCTGCCTGCGGTGCGACGGAGATTCATGCATAGTAGACAGCTCCAGTCCAAGCATATGCTGTAGGTTAGCAAGCCACGTGTCAGCTATGTGTGACACTTGCATAGCTGTTGGCTAGCTGAGCTAAGCTCACTCTATGGAATCGTTCGGAAAGCTTAAAAACTAAACTGGCAACAAAGTCCAATGCAGCTGAAGAGGCTTGGAAATAAAACGCGGCAATTAATTTGACATTTGAAGGCCTCGAGCTATCATTGCAGCACATTCCTCCACCACAGGCTTTATATATTTACATGGTGAATTAAAGGTTTAAATATACTATTTTCACACCCATATCTATTGCTTGGTATTGATGTTGGCACAGTATTTATTTACACCCTGAGGGCTTGTCAACCTGCAGAATTATTATAAACTGTGTAGAAAACACCAGGTGGGAAGCTCCTATGTTGCTAAGTTCTGACAACATTCTCAAGTAATTAAAGCACATATTTAGTTTAACTTTTGTCACCTTTGCACACGCATATGATGCTTTTCCTCTATACAGTTCTAGAACGACTTGGCTCGGCACAGTTCGACTAGTTTGGGTATCAGTCATGTCATTCTCTATTGCTACCTCCTCAAAGTGGGCAAGGTCGTCATAGCACAGGTGCATGAAACTGCTGTGCCGTCGTTTTATATGCAACGCACACACATAAACTAGTGACTAGCATCAATCAGTGGGCGGCAGTCTGTTGATGTCACATTTAGTATTGGCTCAGTTTAAGAGGAATCTCACCAGAGCAGGAGCCAAAGAAGGTACCAGGCAACGGGTACTATCCATTATGGAAAAGCAAGACAAAACTAATTAGAGTCGAGCTCCATTATAGCTCCAATATATTTCACTTGACCAATGAATGAAGCCTGTCAATAGTTCATAGGAACACGGTAGTCATATGCCTCAGGTGTAAAATCTATAGTTGACCATGATCTATAGCTATGTTTCCACCAAGTGGAACAGTTTGGTTTGTTACAGACTTTGGTCTTGGGTTACCAGAGTAAAATGGTACAGTACTGTCATGGTTTGTGCTAGACTGGCCCCACACATGACAGTCAGCTGATTGGGCAACAGTAAAATTTCACTCCCGTGTGAGGAGTGTAAATATCCCATGGAAGTTGAGGCAAATGCCCAAAGTCTGTTCCCATACAAAGTTTGACTCTTATCAAACAGGCACAAAGCGAGCAGGAAATATGTCCTCCATTGCTGTCCACTGTGTTGCCTTGTTGTTGTTGTTCGGTGTCGCACTTATAAAATATCTAGGTGGCCATCGGGCATAGCCCACACCCAACCTACCAAATAAAGGTACTGTTTTGTCAAAACACAAGCCTGACCAAGGGCTTTACCACTGTATCATCAACCTTAATAGTCATGCTCCAGTCACAGCCATTCTCACACCAAGGCAATCTATTTAAATCACACTTGTCCTTTACTCAATTCTCATCATACCAATGCTGCCTCAGGCTCACACTGCTGCCACTGGCAAAGCTTGGTCAGCTTTTGTCTAACTCTATTGAAATAATAATAATAATTATAATAATAATAATAATAATAATAATAATAATAATAATAATGATAAGTTTTAAATGACCGAACTGCATTAAAATACAGAAATCTGTATCTGTGCTGTTTAGAACATGATTAGTATCACAATGTTGTTTTCCACTCTTAGGATGTTGTAATGTAGGCTGATCTGAAGATTTTCTGAAGAGGGTGATCATGATGTTTTACCTGGTTTTTTTTCTATCTTTTCTTTTTTTTCTTTTATTATTATTTTTTAATCAAATTATGTGTCTATTAAAATAGTGGACACATTTCTTGGTGAATGCTCATACTTATAGTAAAGTCAAATCATTTGTCTGCTAGTCCTTTGGGACTTTATATCTTTATATCTGAGAGTTTATATCTGTTTTATTTATTTATTTATTTATTTTATTATTTTTTTTTGTTTTTTGTTTTCAATGGGAAGCTATACAGTCATGTTAGGTATATTAACTACAACCCAGAGCCCTGAAACCTGACCACAGACTGGAGTTATTTTTATTTATTTGTTTTTTTAAAAGATATTCCATCTAGTATTCACTGCTGTGAAACAGCTAATTTAATAATGCTGCTTTGGGAAAAAAATTACCCTTTGTGTGTTTTTTTGCTGTGTAGACCGCAGTTATTTCTGGCAGAGTCTTAGATCCACCAGCTTTTTTGCTCGAGTGAATACAGAAATTAGCCAACGTTTCACAGTCCCAGACTATAATTTAGAACTGTTTGCCAGGCTGGCAACCAGCCCTTCAGCATTTGGTTGCCAAATAGACAGAATGTATGATGTATTTTAATTGTTTGTGATTGGAGTGGGTGCTAATGCTTCAGTGTAGTTATAGCTTGTGCAAAATGAATGAAAAATTATACCAAGAATAATTAAGAATAAACGTAATTTGTCGCTGTGTGGCAGCTAATAACGCCCAGGTTCCAAGATTGTGCATAATGCAAATCTATAATTTCTCCATTTAACCAATGAAAGAGAAGCTGTGAAATCTCACAGGAAATGTGATATTTTTGAGTGACTTCACTATTCTGTCTTGAGACACTAATACTTAATGTTCAACCTCTCTGACAATGGATCTGCAGGCATAGCTTTGTACATACACTGTAGCTTTTATGATTGCACAAAAGTGTATACAAGTGCCTGTTACATAGGCTACATAAATATAAAAAAATAAAATAAAGATGTTTTGTTTTGTATGTAGAATATAACAAATAATGCACCTCCTGTGATTTGAAAATTACAGTAGACCATGTTGCAATTTCAATAATATCATGATAAATTGTTTTTGCCTACAGACACAACAAGTAGTCAAAGTGGCAACTGTGTTTTTCCTGCCTCGGAAGCCCATCTTCTTTACCGTTTAACAAGTTGTGCATTCAAATTACTGTTCAGCTGTATACACTGATTATAATGAGTGGTTATTTGAGTTACTGTTGCCTTTCTATAATTTCCAACCAGCCTTGCCATTCTCCTCCAGCCTGTATCAACAAGGCATTTTAGCCCATTGAACTGTGGTTCATTGGATATATTCTTTCTTTTCTTTCTTTTTCTTTTTTTTTTTTTTTGATAATTATTCTTCTTAACCACCAAAAATGATTGTGTATGAAAATCCCAGTAAATCAAAGCCATTCTTACTACTGTGCCTTTAGTTTCAATCCCAACTGATCATCTGCCAGACCATCACACTGCTCTCTATCCAATCCTAAACCAGATTTTATGGACAACAGCTAAATGTGATGGTGCTAAACATGATGGTGACAACTCCCAAAAAAATGCATATACAGCCTTCATTACTGTATAGTGACCTGCTTAAGAAGGGCCGTTAAGCCCATTCCCATTATTTGTGGAGGCAAGATACAAAACCCATATTCATCTGATAACCTAAACAACCTGATTCTGTATAGATTAATGACTGGTCTAAAGCTAATGTATTTTTATCACAAGGTCATGAGTGATGCATTATCAGTTAATGAGAAATACAGAAACACACACGGAGAGACACACTCGTTTAACCTTCCAGAAGGGTTTTGTCTCGCCTGCGGTGAGTTGTCCTGCAGTGATAAGAATAATGGTTTTGGCGTCATGGCCCCGGGGGGGGAGTGACCTCCCATTCCCTCCTGGTAGATAGTTGAGCAGAGGTTTGGCCTCTCCTATTGTGCCTCCTACATTTAAAGCAGACAATGAAGCTTAGTTGTGCCAACTGACTCAATGGTAGGTAAGTAAGAAATCGAAAGAGGGTAACGGGTGGTATAGAAAAAAATAAAAATGCATTAGATTATTAATGAATCATACAATTTAAAAATGTTTTGAAATGTTTGGTGTTTTAGAATTAGTGTCATGTAATGGTGTGACTGAACATTGAAACAAACAGCAAACCTCTCCTAATTACACCAGAGAATTGTAGTGGCCTTTGCATACAGGAAGTGCTGTGGACACTCTTTCACAACACTCTCCATTGTTCCACTCTCCCACTCTCTGCCATTATCTCCTTCTGCTTTGATGGTTTATGCAACATCTTCAAAATGAAATGCTGTAGAAGCATGGCAGTGTAAGATGGTAGCCTCCATTTTATAGGCTCTTGCCTATAAAACACACATGACTCTGAAGAAAAACAATCGCATTCTTTTGTAAAGCACTGATACACTTATACAAATATAACTTAGGGTAACATGTTCTTTTACAGGCTGGACCTTTAAAAGCCTGCAAGAGCACACTCATGATTAGGAGTGTCAAGGTCAAAATATCGATTGAAACGATGTCACGATCTCGACCTTCCAAAGCAAAGGTGGACCTGACGATTTAACCACACCCCCAGTGTGGCGTCCTGCATCTGTGCCAGAGGGGGAAAAACCACAATGTTGTGGTTGTAGCTATTGTAGCACGACTACACGTTACCTCCTCCCACTAACCTGGAGCCGCTGCCAACTAATAGTTACCACGGCACCTGCTGATTTGGGCAACACATCGACCAAACTCCAACACCCTCCCGTTTCTCTGAAATCACCGATGTGGAAATATTTTGCGATACTGTGAGTTTCGTCAGTAAGATTTCCATTGTTGACAACAAAGCCACGGTGTGTAAGCTACGTTATGTGCGTGTAGCAAAGCACAGGACATGAAAATGCCAAGCAGGTCGCATCTTACTATACTTACATCTTCCATGTATGACAATGTTATTGGAGGTCAGCACATTTATTGTACTTAAGAGATTGCTGGACCTTCAGCGGAAACACAGAGCTTCATGACTCTCTATGACTTTTCTTTTTCTAACACTTAATTGACTGATTATTGTTACATTCATATGATGGACATTATATCACTCATGACACCATGTAGACAATCAAAATTGGAATTTAAAAAAAAAAGAGTTATCATGACAACAATCCTAGAATAAGCTAGACTAAAAGTCTGAAACTGGCAAACCCATCTGAGCTAAAAGAAAGAAAAAAAAAATAAAAAATTACATTGAATATTGACCTTAAAATCGAAAATCAAAACAAGGACTTGACACCCCTACTCAGTACTGTATAATTCCTCTGATGGGCCTTAATTTCTTTAAATTGTCTTTAGATTTATAGAAGTGTTGTGTAAAAACAGCACAGCCACTGAGGCCACTGACGTTCTTTTCATAATTTAATTTCACTTGAAGCAGTGAAGAAGTGTCAAAGGGTCTTTGCTGATATCCACCTGACTCTATCTCTGTGTTTCTCAGCATTTACACAGTGTCAGGCAATGGGGGACATCAATCACGCAAAGACGAAAAAGTGGAGAATAAGGTGCAAAAGTATGGTGCAAATGTACTAGTCATGTCTTTAATTGATTTTCTGGAACAGGCCAGGGTGGCTCAAAGCAAATAGCCTTTAAAAGAGACTCAGATTTGTTATTTTTAAGAGAGGGCTACTCTTTGAAAGTCTTTTTTTGTACTTCTGAGTATACCTTCAAATATGCAGGCTCAAACATACAGTAGAATAATTCAGCATCAGTTTTGCTTTACAGAGGGAGTGAGTGCTTGCTTGTATGTCCTTTTTTACAATATACATATTGTATATTCACTGCTTTTATAATAACATAATTAACCTAATTTACAGGAGCAGCCGCAAAAAAAAACAAAAAAACCTGCAGTAAACTTGCTCTAAATGGAGAATTTTGCTGTTACTGTATATGCTGGAGGCAACATGTTGGAATAAGGGATAGCACTGTGACCTCACAGCGAGAAGGTCACTGGCTCGACAGTGTGCCTTTCTATGTGGAGTTTGCATGTTCTCCTGTGTGTGTGAGAGTGTTTCCTCCAGGTTCTCCATTTTCATCCCACGGTCCAAACTTTGGACACCGGTCGTTCAAACTGAGCATGGGTGTGAAAGTGAGAAAGAAAGGTTGTTCGTCTCTGTCTGTTTGCCCTGCAATGGACTGGCGACCTGTACAGGGTGGACTCAGCCTTTCGCCCTATGACCTTCATGTGGAGAATCACGCATGGCCCAAACTACTGTACATCAAAATGTATTTTAAAACAAATGCCCAACTAATAAATGTATCAAAATAAATTACAAAATACAGCAGCCGCGCCATGTATTAACAATATACTGCTCATAGACCACTGCCTATTTAGTCAAATTGGGGTTGTCAATACCCCATTTTGCTGTTGCAGCACAATATTGAATGACACTGAGGTATAAAACTCTTAACCATGAAACAAAATCAGATCATGCAGTGGTGTCGTGAAAACAACTTTGAAACGTGGTTCTTTGGTCATTCACAGTTGACAAAAATCTAAGAGAAAGAGACTGGCTAAAATGAAGATAACAGTGAGCGTTGGCAGTTTACATTCATCGGTTAAATAATCCAGCTTCTATGAAGATCACCTAACGCTATGCTGAACAGGAATTTATGCATATAATTAAAAATTATATACAAAATTATACACATAACTGATTAATTTTTTAGATAAATGTGTTATTAAAATAAACTATTTAGAGTACATTAAGTTACTCACCTTGTACTGAATAAACTTTGGTTGTCTGATCTCAACAATCCGGGCAAATTAAAATAGGCACTAAGCAAAGTCTGGACCAGTCTACAGCAGCCCCTCATATTTCGTGTTCTTATGATGTCATTTTTACAAAAAAAAAAAAAAAACATGACATTGAAGTATTTTCATACAAAGAAATGAAGTCATTTTCATTGTCACGACAAAATACAAATTCCAAAATAATATTGTGTATTTATTTTAAAATTTTAAGATACATACTGTATAGCTGTAAAAATTTATTTTCGCTATATGTATCAGGATGAAGTGAGTGAGCGTATACATAAACAAGTAGGATAAAAATATAAAATCAGCTCTCACGGTGGTGTGGTGTTTAGTGCTGTTGCCTTGCAGCAAAATAACCCGGGTTTGTGGCCTGTTTGAAACCTTTCAGCATGGAGCTTGCATGTTCTCCCCATGTGTTTGTCGGATTTCTGTGGGTTCTCTTGTATCCTCCCACACAAGTCCAAAAACATGCAGAGGTTGATTGGACACTGTGAGAGTGAATGGTATACTATATGGCCATGCGGTGGACTGGTGACATGTCACCATTGGATGAAAACCTAATTGTTGTTCTTTTAGGTAAAGAAACAAACAACTTTCTGGTTCTGTGAATTGGCAACTTCTCTTTTGTCCAACTGTTTCTACCATACACAAGACATACATACACATACACTTTACCCTAGCCCCAAGTGATTAGGAATCAATAGAAATAACTAATAATTTTTTACTCATTGACATTTGATCACATAAATTGTTTATTCCTTTTCTACAGTTATTAAATTCCTTTTAGCATTTTGTCTGAAGGTCTTGCAGTACTTCCTTAACTCTCTTTTTATTGGTTTGACATTAAATGTAAAACGTTTTCTGTCACAGCCTAAAGCACAATACATTGATTCTTGTTTGACTGCCTTCAGCAGAAGAAACTGTTCCATTCTTAATGACAACATCAGCACCCTGCACACGGTTTTTCCCATGTGTTTCTCTAACCAACGTCTTCTTTTAAAATCCATTTTGTGTGCTGGGAGATAATCAGCCTCATTTCAACCAAGTGGTACAGTGCAGTTCAGCTCACCACAGAGCAGTTGTGGAATATTGTGTTATAGTTTTAAACTCATATCATACACCCCTTACTGAACTTTTCATTTACATGAATTAAAAACTGGGAAGGCATGGATCAGTCATTTGCCAACATTTGACGATTGAAACAAAAAAAATGTTGTACCATACTGGACTGATGTGGCCTTCTGGTGGAAACAGGACTATCATGACATTAGTTAAGACTTAGATCAGTTCCTCTTCTGATTGATCATAACACCTTACTGCTCATGTTTCATTTGAAAATGTTTAAATTCTGCTCCTACGTCTGCAGTTTGGAAATGCTGCTGGCTCCATTTAAATGTAAAAACCCCAGGACTACATTGTAGTCTGGAAGGGTAGAAATGGAGGCCCTTGAAAAGCAATACAAAATTACCCATTTATATTTTCCTGATTAGTTCTTATTGGCCCAATTCCACTATCAGCAGTAAAGAAAAAACTCTGTTAACACTTACTCTTTTGAGTAAGTTTGAGTTTCTACTCATTGACAGTTTCATGAAAGAAGTTCTTGCCCTGATTTTTTCCCATTGTTGTTTCTCGTCCACTGATCACTCAGGTGATGTACTGTACATTTTTAGGTGTGTTGTACGGACACAGATACTTTTGACAGAGGGCTGAAACAATGTCTGGATGCAAATCATTTTTGTTCGGAAATGAAGTTTTAAAATGAAACTTTAATAGTAGGGTTGTCACTTCAGGGGCTAACGATTACATGACTATTACTGCATGTTCCCACCTCAGCGTCTCCTTGTGTAGATCGGCATAGCAAGGCAAAGATCACACTTTAAATAGCATATAGATCTCCAAATGAAGACTTCACAATAGAAGCAGTGAAGCAATCATATGTATGAGATAGCAGTCACTGTAGTTGGCCTCTAAGATGGCCTTGATCCCCTTCTAGGGAAAATATGGATGAGTGTTGTTCCTGGTCTTGAGGCCTGGAGACTAATGACTGTCTGTGGCCTATCACTTGCCCCATGGGGCTTTAGAGTAGAGACAAGATTAGAGAGAAATGGATGAGAGGAAGGGATAATGAAGGAGATCTGTCTTGAGTCTAATCATCGGCTTTAGAAGACATGATCCGGGCTAGAGAGACAGAGAGAGGGAGAGAGAGGGAAAGAAGATAAGAGGTACGGTTGTTGTGATTACACCTTTTATCATGATTGAACATCCACTATGTCTCCATTGTCAGAGCATCAATGCACAGTTATTTATTCAAAGTAACACCCCAATTAATCGATTTACATAAATGCAGTAAAGGTGTAGTTTCCACTGGACTCCAATAAGACACCTCATTATTGAGACAAAGTGATCCACCTTTTATCACACAAATGTATTGCTGCCTTTTGTCCTCTCTGGCCTCCATTTGCCTAAATTAGTTTGTCAGGCAAAACAGATATTTCCGTTCCTCTCTAAGTGTATATTTGTAATTCTAATTAGGGCAATTGTGTGGAATCCAATCAAGATGCTGAACACAGCAGCTAAACAATCACCAGGGAAGGATGCAAACCCTTTTATGCTAATAATACAAGAGGGGTGCAAGAAATAGAAGACAGGAAGCTGGTCAGTTCAGTGAGTGAGGATGATAATGGAGAGCTGAGGGGAAGAGAGATAAAAAAGTAAATGTAAGGGAGATAAAGCTGATTACCTTATCAGTGGCTATGCTTGCAGGGACACAAGTGATTGGAATAAAAGCCTGATTGGAATAAAAAAATATGGAATGTAAACATACCAATCCAAAAACTCTGATCTCATACAGGCCATTCGGAAACATGTCATTCTGAGCAATCAATTCAGATCAGTGTTCATATAAACAGTCCATGTGATCATGACTTCCTGATTTGGTGCTATCATTTGTCCGACTCATGTAAATGTGACATATTGACCTGATAATATGTTTCAAGAACACAGTGTATTTCCATTCCAAAAAAATAATGAACAGACACAAAAGTTACACAAGAGGTGGAAAACAAGAGAGATAACATGTGCAGTGTTTGTTTGCTTCTTCTGCTTCTGTAGGATTAGACAACACTGCACATGTCAAAACTGTCCAGAAAATATAGTTGGTAAATAATATATTGTAGCATCATTTTGGCTCAAACAATCAGCTTTGATGCAACTACAGTTTTATATAATTGCTATCCCTCAATTACAGGCACATGGCACACAAGTTACTACAGGACTATTAAGAACATGTACAAACCAGGCTTGAGAAGCTTGAGGGAAAACGCTTTTGTTTCACATGAATGGGATTTTTTAAAAATTCCTTTTTTGGTTTTTGGGGTGGGTGGGGGGATATGGAATATTTTACTCATTCATGTTTTTGTTTTTCAATGAAAGTATTAAGTTCAACTCAAAAATGATTGTGCATCATGCTTTTTAATTGTCATTTTTTGTGCATGTCTGCATGTTTATATTTGTATATGACACACTTTCTTTACAAAATGTACAGTTAATTCTCATAAATTCCTGGAAATGTATGTGGAATTTTCCACCCCTTTGCAACCCTAGTGCTAACACCACAATCTGATCGTTTAATTTTGTGTCCATGCAATGGGACTGTAAATTCTAATTAGAACAAATCAACTTTTTTGGAATGAATGCATTATGCACATGTAAACATGTCTACTATTAATATTGAAATCAATCCTAAAACAAACAGGGAGCCAGTGGATAGAGCCCACCACAGGCGTTATATGATTAAAGTATGACCATTATCTAAATGTAGACAGAAAAAGTATAACTTTGTGTTCTTTCTCTATATCAAATAATATGTGCAATTGGGGGGAATGTGATTCATATCAGAAAATAAAAAAGAAGGTTTTACTTGTGGAATAATGGGCTTTCATTACAGTCATTACACGGATGACTAAGACTCATGGATATTCCCCAGAAGTTCCTTTCGTCGCCTGATCCTTGCCCCTAGTTTGCTCGCATTCCCCGATTTGTCGCTTGGCCCAGCTGAGGTCCCATTACCTCGCTTTGGGCTATGTGAAATTATTATATCGTACTGGAAGATAACAGACAGCGTGTAGCCTTGAGGCAGTTTCTTTGGTTCACCTCCTTAAAAAAGACATCGCTGTGATAAAGCGTGGCTTATTCTCTGCTCGCGCTAAATTGAAGAGAAAGCCTTGAAGGCAAGGTCTGGTGAGTGGGAGCCAGAAACAAATAAAAGAGTCGGGTGATATGTTTGTGCAGCCCGCTGTGTTTCAAAACACAACGTTTCTCATTACTGTAAGATTCAGAGTATGGCCACCAGTTAAATGGGGAATATTTTTGAGGTGTTGCTGACTCCATTGTGTTGCTGAACTTTTGTGTGTGAATTGATTAGAAGCCATAGAATGAAAATAGTGAGTGGCTGCTGATGACAAGGTCAGGACATGGTAGAAAAAAAATAAAATAAAAATATCACTCGGTAAGTGGGTGTGCATTAAAGGTTACTATAGTGTCAATATGAAGTTTTAATATAATTTTGGACACTATATTTTAAAGGTCACATAGAATGCTCTTTTGAACCAAAAAATCGAGATTACTGATGTCTACTTAGATAAATTAAATAATATTTATGGTCAAAAATCTCATAGACTTCAAATTAAACCAGTTTGTTGCTGCTCTCTGACAGCCTCTGAACAGGCACTCTGTTTTGGAGCTAATGCCCGCCCCTCTTGTGATTGGCCAGCTACCCAGCGCATTGTGACTGGCCAGCTACCAGCTGACTGGCTGCTCCGCGGTGCTGCGCCCCCCCAAAATAACAATATTATGGATCATGTAAACAATTTTAGTATAAGTTGTTCCCTATTCAAAAGTAATACACACCGACCTCCGCCTGCTGCAGTCAGTAATTAGCGTAGGAACACTTGTGCTAACCCCGAGCTGAGAGAGACTCACAGACATGGTAAGTACACACGGTTCCACACATCTCGTGCAGCGGTTTGCTTGTAAACAACGTCACATGGAGCTGAGACAAACAGAAAAGGCGAAGACACACGCTGCCTTTCAAATGCGGTTGCAATTAGCTGTCGTTAGCTATTGCTATACAAGACAAGAAGCAGTCAAGCCACAAAGACATTATTACTTCATATGGAAATACATTGCCTCCAGGAAGTCCATTACGGATTGTTGGAGCTGCTCCCTACTTGAGATGAAGTTTTGAGCTGAGTCCCGCTTTGTATTGCCCAAAGTTTGTATAACTATTCACTTCAAAGTGACTGCTACAAACAAACAGCATTTCAGGAAGCTTAGCAGGGATATTACCATCAAAAATGAAAGATATCCATTCTGCTCTTTGTTCCTCATTAGAAGGGAGTCTACGAAGTGTCTGGTGTTGTTTTTGACAACCAGCAACAGAGCAACAATGAACTGAACCTTTCTTCTGAGACATGTTGCTCTCAACAGATGCAATGGCGGAAGCGTTTCAGCTTCTTCATCAGGTTGAATGTCCACGACCACGACGGAGTAGCTGTTGGGGGAGGGTTCAATGCACAACAAATGTGCTATTTGCGCAACTAAACTCAACTTGTCAAAACTGCTTGCTCAAGCACAGATAAACAGAGAGGCCCTTTTCTTTTTTCTCAGAAGTGGCTGAAGTGTTTATTGTGACACTTTAGTGAGGTTTAGATATGGTAAAGACATGGGGACACACCAAAAAAAAAATCAGAAATTTGATTCATTAGGTAAAGATGCCTGTAGGATTTAAAGGGATCTATTGGTAGGAGGGATGAACCAGAACCAATTTTTGTTTTGATCAAAGACAAGTATACTTACATTTAGTCCTCATTTATACCAAATACCTAAACTGCTACGTAATAATGTCACTTACAATTACAGGACACAGGGCTTCAGACTAACTTTTTGCATTGACTCCATTGATGCACCACACTATTTCATTTAGGTGCACCCAAACTATTTAACGTGTTGCCTTCGTTGCCACAATTTTAATGGTTACTTTTATTTGTCATTTTCCATATACACATGCAAATTAGTGGGGTTCACCAATAGATAAGGTTGCTAACAAGCAATGCTATACACCAAATTTTATTTTATTTGTTTATTTATTTATTTGTTTATTTATTTTTCAAATGCCTAGGCCATGTAGTACCATGACTGTATGTCTTGTGGTGTTGAACAGATTTGCTGTGCACAGGTAGAGTCTCTGATACTTGTCCTGTACTTATTATAAATTCTATTCTTTTTCATTTATTTTCTGATTGTGCGGTGTTGGGTAGTTGAACTGGACAGGGGGACGGGAAGTGGATAAACTGGGGGAAGGAGGAGGAGTGAAAGGGAAAGAGGGAAAGAGACAGCCAGAGTGAGAGGAAGGGTGGGAGAGTGAGAGTAGTAATGATAGTGAAAGTGAGAGATAGAGAGAGAGAGAGAGAGAGAGAGAGAGAGATGGACAGAGAGTCAGACAGAAAGACAGACAGACAGAAGGAGAGACAGAAAGGGAGACAGAGGCAAGTACAACAATACCAGGATACAGGCACGTGTTAACAACATGATACACTAACAACATTGGCATTCATTTGAATAGTATGATAATTGTTACTAACCACAAGAAAAGAAGGAAACTGAGCCGACAACAACTTTTTCAGTACAACTTTTTGTAGTGTGTGCGTGTGTTTGCGTGTGAGAGCGCATATCTTTGCATATGTGTAGGGGTTGTCTCAGCTCTCGGCAGTAGGCCAATAGGGATCCAGATGTGCCGAACACCCACCAGCCACCCGGGGCAGTTGAGACCCCCAGCCACCACCCCCAGAGATAGCCACACATCAACCCCACAGAAGGTCAGGCAGAGGCGTAAGGCGGCAGCACAGCCCACCCAGGGTCAGCCCTAAGAGGACAGAGATGACAGATGCACGGACAGAGACCAAACTACCCCACGCCCAGTCGGGGCCAGCCCACCAGCGGTGAGAGTGGTGGTGGGCTGACATGCCAAGGCCCTCTCCTAAAACCCTAATGTCTATAATGCGTTAAAAAGTGGGGAAGGGCAGCCAACCGTCGGGGGGGGATTATGGAGAGCGAACCCACCATGTAGCAGTCCCACCTTCCAACTCCCCTCCACTGACCCGGCTGTATCCCCCAATGCCCTAAATGTGTGTTTGGGAGGTTGTAATGTATTTTGAACTCTGACAGATTAGACAGGTCAAAGTGACAATCACATTTTAAAACACCAGGATGTCTCTAAACCAAGACATTGCTCAGGGCTGCCCAAATAAATTGAAGGGAAAACACCGTTGCTATTAATAACCATGTGGTACCACAGTGGCATGCCACTGCTGAATTACAGCAGGGGAAACACTGTGGTACTAGGTGTGGTTGTATACGTGTAGTTATAGAAGTACATACATGCACGCCTAGTATCAGACAGAAAATTAAAAATGGTATAGATAGTATATGGCATCTACAGCTGTTGTACTGTATATGTATACATAAACATGAGATTTAAATTTAGATTCCAACCATGAGATTGGGTTGTTTGGAACAACAGCTATCAGCAGATGCTCAGTTTAATTGAATAAAATGTTACCTTAAAAGAGGTGTCAAACTCAATTACAGAGGAATGTGAAAATTCTGCTAAGCTTATTGCTGAATGCTAGTTGAACGCCAAATGCAGACACAAGCGAGTCAAAAGGTACAAAAAAAAAATAATTTAATCCACATGTAATGTAAACATGTAAAGAAAAGCCCACAGCAGAGCTGGGGATAAAAAAAAAAAAACAGGTAACTTCAATTAACAGAAGGCAAGTTGGCTGGAGCAGGCAGGCAAGAATGGGCTGGTGATCCTGGGAAAAAGGGTAAAAAATGGTGATGTAAATGTTAGAGGCAATAAGGCAAGGTGAGCAAACATGCCGTTACCTGTCTGGTGACAAAACAATCTGGTGACTAGTGGTGTGAAGATCCAGGCTTTAAAACAGGATGGGGGATTTCTCCAGTCAGCCTGCAGGGACAACAACCATTCACGTCCACAAACACACCTACTCACACAGACAGGGAAAACAGACAGACAGCCATATAGCAAGGGAAAGGGAAACGATTTATAGCTTTAAATAAAGAAACAATTCAATTTGTAATTAAAGTTAAAATATATGGGTGAATGCATTGGGTACTTTTTTCATAAAATAAAATTAACTGATTAACTGGTCAGTTTGGGTTCTTGCAAAAGAACATAAATGTAGAAGAGCAGCAAATATGAGTAAAATATATGAATGGTTTATGATTTTCCATTGAATTTAGCAGAATAGTAAATGTAATTTCCATCTGTCTGACCTTCTGCTATATTACAGTAGAAGAGCACATATCACATAAAGCTAAATGAGAGGGAGAAAAATACAAATGAGGGGCTGAGTCTCTTTATGATCCCCCTCTGGTTCTGGCTCTCTGTTTTCGGTCCACATTTGATTTGTTTTGTGTTTGTACTTTGTATTGCATGTGACCCGTGGGCCTTGAGTTTTGATACATGTACCTTCGAATGAGCCCTTTGTATCTAAATCAAGAGCAAGTCCACTTTGAAGGAATTTCTTCTAATGATGGCTTGGTACCACTTTTTTGTGACCTCTTCCTCAGCTTATCACAGCAGTGAGGGAAGAAGTACAGTGGGAGACACACACATACACGGGGGCACCCACAAAAATGGAAACTGACAACAAAAGTTCCACGTCTGTCAGATAAAACAATAGACAGCAAAAATGCAGTATACATATTTGGACATATTACAGGATAATAATGGCAGTTGTTACACCGATGCCTGACTAATACAATCTTAGAAAAAAACTTTTTTAATAATATATATTTGTTGATGCATTTACCTCTGCTTAGTGAAGCATGTATTACATATTTAGATTATAGGGATTGTATAGGACTTAACTCTTTTTCCCTGTTTGCTGTAGTGATTTTGACCAGTATTGGAGTATTTTATCGACTCATCTCTACTGTTTCTGGACAAATCAGACTTTGTTTTCCTTTTTTTACCTGAAGGCAAATGTTGGTTCACCTGCTCAGCAAGAAAAGTTGTTCAGTTAGTAGCCTCTGCTACACTGATACGTTAAAAAAATATGTTTGTTTTTGTGTCCCCTAGCTGTGTTCTCGTGCTCTTAAGAGATAAGGAATTCACAAACGAAAACTCACACTCCCATACAGAGAGAGCGAGAGAAGGAGTAGAAAAGCTTGGGGGCTCAATGGTGGTGTATTAATCACACTGATGCCTGGCACTGCGATCTGTGACCCAGTCTTTTAATTGCATCCGCTCTGCTCTGCTCCCTCTCTCCCTCTTTATCTCGCCTCTTTCCCCTTTCTCATTCCTCAAGCTTCCTCATGCCTGTGCCCATGAGAATAGGCTAATTCAGAGATAAGAGCAAGGGCCGGGGAAGTGCAGGACCCCAAATTCTCCACCAATAATTGGCTGGCCAATGCTCACAGGACAGCAGTGCAGCCACCCATTAACGCACTGAAATTCAACGGTGTTTGCTGTGTGATGTGATGAGACACGTGTGCATGCGGAAATTGTAAACAGTGAAATATCGCGACCAACAGAGCATGTGGCCCACAAAACACCCTGTGCATGTGTGTTTACATTACGCCCAGATCTACAGTATAAAGACTGCATCCTGACAGGCTCTTAGATGACAAAACAAGAGGAAAAACTGGTAGATGACAGAAGGTAAAACTAAGGTGTGATGGGGTGGGAGGATGTTGGCCACATGGACCTGGCTGAACACAAACAATGTGACAAGTTTTTTTTATAAATATATATATATATATATGTATATATATATATATACATATATATACATTTGTAAGTGCAACAACACCAGATAATAGGCATGTGGTGTGTAACAGGTGACTCACGAGCACTGACGCACACGAATGCAAGCTGACAGCACCTTGTCTTCTCTCGCGCTCACATGCACATGTATGAGTGCAGAGGGAGTCAGTGACACCCATTACCATTTATGCATCAGCTGTAATAATTGGATATGCAAAGAGCTCATGTCAAACACTCCCACTCCAGTGTCCCTCTTCTCTCTCACTTTGTCTCTGTATCTCCTCAACCCTCCCCCTGCTGCAAAGCATGAGCACACACAGCGACACACGCACGCACACACACACACACACCCACACTTGAGGTGCAGTGGTTTCCCTTTTGTGAGAGCAAGCTGTCAGAGGGAACTGTGTGGGCTTTTGTTAAAACACAGAACTGCAGAGGCAGAGAAATTCATTTCCGACTGCGGCAAAAAAAAAAAAAAATCCTTTTCAGGAAAGTCACATCGTACCTGCAGTGTTTTAAAAACAGCAGCATGTAAATTGAATTTGTTATAAGCATTCCTTTGGGGGCAAGGTTGGGCTGGATTTCAGCAGTTTTGAGGGTTTTGGATGTACTGCAGGGGAGGCCTTAGGTTTGACTATAAATTCACAAGATGTCGACTTTTACACTTATGACAAATAAGGGTGTCAGAAAATAGATTTTTTTTTTTCAACCTGCCAATCACACTCGTTCCACTACAGCTATTTTTGCCTCTCATAGGAGAGAAGAATATTACAACTCAAAAAGTCTGGAAAGTGAACTTGAGTAGATTTTAGCTTCTGTGATGTCAATGCCAGTTGAAAATCTTCCTTTTTTTTGGGATCTTTTCATATTTAATCTTGCACTGGGGCATTCAATTTGTCAAGTTCATGAAAACCTTTTATTTTGAGAGAGAACATTCTAAAAATACTTGGCTTCCAGGCTGAAAACAAAGGTGTCAGGTCATGAAAAGTTTTAATTTTGGGCAAAAAAAGTGTTTCTTCATCATTTATTATTGTATTAATTATGGGTGTAACGTGTTGGGGTCAGGGTTACAGCAGTGCTGTCACTGAGGCAGGTCTGATGTGTGAACAGTCCTCAGATCACGGAGACCGCAGTCAGAGGTGGTTTGAGGACACATTTGTCCACATTTCTCAGCTGCATTAACACAATATATCCTTAACCCTAACCCTCACCCTCACGGGATTGCAAAGCTGTTATTTTAAGTATCCACTGACTTGCATTCATATGGATAGGCTGAACAAAGTGTTATCCCTAACCTTAATGATAACCAGTTGATGCCTAACCCTAACCTAACAACGATTCAAATCAAAGCCCTAAAGTAAAACACCTCCTCAGAAATTAGGTTCTGCCTCATTAGGGCCAAGTTTGCTCCTTTTTTTTTTGGTCCCAGCCACACAGCCAGACAGTTCCCGATTCGCTTTCCTGGTTCGAGCTTTTGTGTGTGGAGTTAAGCACGTTTTCCCCCGTGTATGTGTGGATTTTCTCTGGTTTTCTCCCTTAGTCTGAAAACATGCAGAGGTTAATTGGACACACTGGATTAATTGTAAGTGTGAATGTGAGAGTGGATGGTAGTTCGTCTCTTTATGTTAGCCCTGTGATGGACTGGTGACCTGTCCAGTGCGACCCCTTCTTCCACCCCATATCAGCTGAGATTAGCTCCAGTGACCCTGCGGTAGACAATGAATGAATGTTTTGAAAGCACTAAAATCCAATTTGAAAGCACTAAAATCCAGTTTAGATTATTTTTTTTATTATTATTCTAATTAGGCCACAGGGTACAATAGTCCAACAGTATGAGTGTACATCAGTCCACAACAAAATCAGCCAATGTTACTGTATGTTTAAACTTTACCATCAGTATGGTCTGTGTGTATGAACAGCTGTTAAAGGACTCTGCTGCTGATTGTCACATCCCCCAGAAATACTGTTATTTGCAAACTGAATGTTTGGTGTTTATTTTCCTGTTGGCTCGAGGGAAGCAGTGGGGAACCAGAAAGGATGTTTATTTAGCACTGTGCCACAAGTGTGATGAACAGCACCTTAAAGAGGACATTCACTGGAAAATCAAATTTCTGATGTTTTTTGGTGTGTTCCCGTTCCCGTGTTCTTCCTGTATCTAAACATCACTAAAGTGTCACAATGAACACTTCAGCCACTACTGAGATCTAAGTAGACATCAGTAATCTTTATTTTTGGTTGAAGACCATTCTATGTCCCCTTTAACAAAAGCAGCTCTCCGAGCTCAGTCAAGATGTGTTTGCACTCACAGCATTTCTCAACATCAATTTTTTTGTACAATGAAACTTTTAACTTAAACTTTTTCACTTTACAGCTCGGTTTCATGCGACGCGTCAACCTATTAATGTATTTTGTTTGCTGTTTATAGCCGCTGTAGCTTTATTTCTCAAAGTTTCAATTATTACAGTAATAAAGAATCTGTTCTGCAACATCCCTTGTTGCCTACAATGACCTGTAGGCCAAGGTTATTTGATTTATTTGAGTTAGGTGGGATTTTCTACAAAAAAAGGGTGCGTTCCCCTAAATCCCTAACATATATAGATAAAAAACCAATGCCAAGTAAATACTAGAGTGCTGCTTTAGCCACCTCAGCCTCATCAGTCTCTCATGTCATTTTAATTGAAGTGCACGATGTTCCAAATTTTTTTGGAACTTATGTTTACTTCCCTTTAGCAGCGGTTAAAAAAAATCTGACGTGCTACTTCCTTTTTTTACTTCTTGTCTGGCTCGGTTTTTTTACTCAGACTGGCTGTCCTGGTTACCATGAGGGAGGAGGGACCTTAGTCAGTAGGGAACACATGAGGAGGACAGATGAGGACAGGTGGGTAGGGTTAAACAGAGAGGATGGAAGGGCAGTCAGAGAAGGAGGAGGCAGGGAGAAGATGATGACAGGAGGAGGAGAAAGGAGGCGTGCAGGGTGTTGGTGGATGGGACGAGGGAGGCGTGATCTGTGTGGCTGCACAAAGTAGACTGTGCCGACTTACAGCTTGCCATCTGCATTTTGTGCTTGTAATTTTTTCATACAAAAGCTATTTTGGCCTTCCCTAGGGTATTGTTCTGGACCTACAAGCAGGGTGAGACAAAGAGTTGTGTGTGTGTGTGTGTGTGTAAAGGTGGCCGGCGGTCACGGCTACTCGCCCGCACTGTTGTTGCCATGTCTGCGCTGCTCTGTAGCCTCTCTGTTGGACAGCGTGTTCTCTGCCGTAGAATTCCAGAGGAGAGCAGCTGAGCAGAATGACAACAGCCTCAGCAGTCTGCCAAGCACCGCTGTGGATGGCAGGACATGCAATGAAACACAGCGACACCACACACAAACACACACACTGGGGCAGACACTCTCAGCCACTCAGATAAGCTCTCCAATGGACACACAAAAGGCAGGCCCACACACTGTATGTATTCCAGTGCTGTCAGGATGAATGCATTAATTATTATGATTAATTTCATAAAATGATAAGTTATAAGTTATTAATGCAGCCACATTTTGTTTACTGCCTGTGGCGGCTGACCACAAATCCCACCACACAATTCCAGTTATCTAGAAAGAAAAACAAAGCCATAGCCACACTTCTCAAAGTACATAAGGTCTGCATCTTGGAGATGCAGTCTATGGACCTTATGTTCAGCAAATACATGTAAGTAGGACACTCGGTGTTGAATGGTTGTTTGTTTCTATGTGGCCCAGTGATGGACTGGTGACATGTCCAGGGTGTACCCTGTCCCGTGACCCTCATGTGGAGGATAAAGATGAGTGAGTGATTGAGCACTGTTCACTCTTCCCTAAAGAGGAACTATTGTGTCATGATTATACACATTATGTAGAAAAGACGTGAGGTGTTGTGACTCATGACTTACTTCTATAATTACAGTTCAGAAGAAAATGTATGTAAAAGTGTACATACATTTGTTCTAAAACCTTTTGTTCTGAATTTTTACAGATAATACAAGCTTCAGTATTAGGTTAAAGCATGTGATTAATCATGATTTGGGTCGGGACCCACATATAGGTCGTGGGAGATTTTTTTTTTTTTGGGTCCCCAGATGAATTTACCAAATGTTGCAAACCTTTTAGTTAAGATATATGTGCATATGTTTGCATTTATTCTTTTGAAATTATTTACTCACCAAGTCAAATTTATATTGGGTTTTACATATATGGCTGTAAGTTTGTGGCGATGTTAGGGCACAAATTTGCTCCTGTCACTTATTGTTGTTTGAGTTACGATAGTTTTCTTGTTGTTTGTTTTTTTTGTATTTTTTTGTTATCATCAGACACAAACACATCATCACATTTTAGCTGGCGGTTTATTAACTCCAGTATTTTCCCTCATCACAGGACAGTATAGGAAAAATAACATTCATCCATCCACAGAGGAAGAAATCTACGCGATTAGGCTGCAGGAATGTCTAGCAAACTTGGAGCACACTGACACTCTTCATCCAGAGAGATGTATGATGGGAACACAAGGTCACATTGTGGCTTGAAATCATTACATCCCCTCTCAGAGCTTTTGTTGATTTTCTAAATCCATCAGAAACTCACTGAACTAAGCTAAATGACAGTGAAAAAGGGAGGCCTCTGTCCATGATGTTGTTTGAGCCTATTCACTTTGAGTTTTTGAAATAACCACTCTGTTTTTTTAAAGCTCATTGACAAATACAGTCATTTAGTATAGATGGCCTGTGAAATGGAGTGCCTGTAGATGCCTGGTAGCACAGTGCGATGTCCTTGTGTTTGTGTCTGAATTTATGGACACATTTAAGCAGCTATGAACAAAGACTGCAAAGAAATATATACTGAAAAAGAAAGATGTACAAAATGTCAGATCAGGCCGTGAGATTACTAAATGTTCTGCACTCAGTCCTCTCATGCCCCCGGAAAAACGATTAAGTCCAGTGGCAGCACAGAGTGAAGCTCCTGTGAAATATGTATGTGATTTTCTTTATTATTATCAAATGGGACGAGTGTGGATTTACTGACCTTCATGGCCACCAGCTTGGAAAATGCTCTGAAGCCTCATCTTAGTTTATTTAGCTGGACATCCATTTTTCAAAGAAAGGGATGCCTTAGTTTGATAGTTTGCCAAGCATAAGATGACAAAAGAAATTGCATGCACTACAGACAATAACAATAAATCCGTAAGAACAGGTTGGTTATCAACAGTGTCACAATTTCCATTTCAACATCAGTGACTAAACTCCACAGCAATGAATCTACATTAATGCATTTGAAGCTGTACAAAATGTTTCCAATTATGTTTTTTTTTTTTAAATATCTTTCTGTTATAGATCTCTCTTTCTTTTCTGCTGCTTATCTGTCGCCTTCTTTTATCGTATCTCTTTCTCCCAGACACACACACTTTTTTTTTTCTTTTATTATCTAGCCTCCAGTCTCCCTCTTTCATCTCCATGTAATATAATTTCAGATGAGATCCTAACATCTGATTTGGATGTGCTTTGTGAACAAGATTTTATAAATGTATCAATCCCAGCACAAAATGTACGCATCAGGAATTAGGGTTGTGATGCCTGAGTCTTGAATTGTAAAAGGCGGTGAATTGTAAAAGAGAATGTCAGCACCACCATGCACTTACATAAAATATGCACAGCAGCATGCGCACCTTACAGGCCACATGTCTGTTCCCATGCCAACTGGCACCACCTGAGCCCACAAAGCAGCAGTGAGACCCACAGAGACCTTTGGAATTAATTTAGAAATTAATAGACAACGAGAACAGACATTCTCAAACTAGCAGCACTTTGAGCCCACGCATGTGTACACACAGACAGAAGCATGCACCGATCATAAACAGCACTGCGCTGTGTCCTTAAGCATTGTTTCTCCAGTGCATCACAAGAGAGCTGCCTCTAAGTGACAACAATTAGCCCGCTCAGTTTAAGCTAATTGAAGTCATTTACATAATACATGCCTGCCATCACAATTCATCTGTGGACCATCCAAGCAGGTCAGTGTCATATTGTCACAGCCCCGATGCCTTGATAAATGAACTCCAAACGAAGGCCATAATTTCACACAAAGCTTCTCACTCACATCACGATGTTCTCCACTGGGTTGTGGGTTTATTTATTTATTTTTTAATAGAAATATGAATTGCATTTGCCAACACAGACAGATGCGCACATTGTCAAAACTGTGTTTACCATCCATCCCATTACACATGCAATTACTCAGAGGCTGGGAACAAGCAGCCTCATTTGTGTGATGTTAAGCTGCAATGGCTGAGATCTAATTCTTTATTAGCCTGTTGTTTGGGAGCATCTTTTGACAGGAATGTGGGCGAAGAATTAAATAGACGGCTTGATTAAACAAACAAAAAAAAAGCTCGCTATGCAGACGTCTGTATGCTGGATTTTGGAAAATTGGTTCTGTCACATTTCATGGCAGGAGATCTTCTCCTGTGATTTACAGAATCAGTTGGTCTTGTCATCATAAGCCACAATTTTGTGAAATTAGATCAAAGCACATGAATTTTTAAGTGTGTGTATACATCTCTTTGTTAGGAAGAAAAAACATGCAGACCGACAGTACCTTCATGGGAACATTTGGTCTGGTCCCCAAAATTTTGAAGGGCTTTTTCAGGGTTAAGACTTTTTAGGGTTAGGGTTAGGTTCATGATATGTTTAGTTTAAGGTGAGGGTTAAGCACTTAGTGGTGATGGTTAAGGTTAGGTTAAGGGGCTCGGGAATTAATTGTGTCTATGATGTTTCCTCATTGAGATATTAAAACAAGTTTGTTTGTGTGTGTGTGTGCGTGTTCTTGTATTTGTTACCTCTTAAGAATCTTTTCAGGTATAAACAATGACGTTTGCAGGACCAGCAGTCCTTATAGAGACCAAAACCTGGTCCTAATGAGGAAGAACCTCATTTTTGAGGAACTGGTTAAGTTTCAGGCTAAGATTTGAATTGTAGTTGAGTTAATGTTAGGGTTCGGCATTAACTGGTTATGATCTTGGTTGGAGATAATGCTTTGGTTCGGCTGTCCTAATGAATGTAAGTCAATGAAAGTCCCTAAAAGGACTTTCATTGACTTGTGTGCAGACCTGTGTGTTTTGGGTGTGCATGTGTTCCAGATAATACTCATGTTGTGGGGACCTAAAGCTGTCACATTATGGGGCTTTGCCTTCCTTATTTGTATGAAATGCAGGTCCCCATATTGTAAATTAATTACATTTTATGGTTGTATGGTTGGGATGAGGTAAGGGTTAGGTTAAGCCCAGTAGTTGTAATGGTTAAGGTTAGACCAAGGCGCCGTAATATGAAAGTAAGTCAGTGTGATGTCCTCTGAAGGTGTGTGTGTGTGCATGTGTGTGTAAACGGACAGTGTAATGTCATTTCATTGTGCTGTGAATCATACAGTAGTATAACGATTCACTGAACGTTGACTTAAAGGTCTAGTGTTAGAACTTTAAATCCCACACTGGAAGGTGTTATTGAAATAATTGGAATATACTGCCCATAAGTAGGTTTGTGTAAGTAAATAATCACTTTAAAATGAGAATTGATTTCCATAGCCCAAGATAAGCCTTGGGCTATGGAAGCCTTTTATATCTGGAGGATATGCATATAACCAGTGTTCCCTGAGGGAGGGAAACAACACATCAGTATGGGGATTGTGTCCTCCCGAGGCAAGCCTGAAAAAAACTTTTCAACATAATTGTCAAGGCCAATGAGACTGCTGCAGGCAGGGGAAGACCCCTCTAGACCTAGGGCTATCAATTCTGAGCTCCTCAATCACTTAGGGGCTACATTGTGTTGTGCCTCGTTTCCCTCCCTTACCTTTTGATCGGTATGCTCGTTACAACAACATCAGTATGGGGATCTAGCATCACGCCCCGAGACACCCCTGTAGGCTAAAATGGGAGGCTGGCTCAACAGTGACCGTGACGTCAGACACATCACTTCCGGGCCAAGAGCACCAACTGAGTGACGTTATGTGTAATCACATCCAAACAGTAAAATTTCACGAAGATATTTGGAGAGGTCCAGTTCGCCCACAGTCCTTTAAAAAAAAATGCCCAAGACGCAGCCATGCCTCTGGTGGAATGAACGCGCATTCCACCGGGCACCCTTACAGATGTGAGCATGAGAAATTGCCTCCACAACCCAATGAGAGAGGCATTGTTTATACAATGCTTTTCCTTTAACTAGGTTAGTGAAACAAACAAAGAATTGGTCTGTATTTCGCATCTCACAAGTGCGGTCGATGTATGTGCGTAATGTGCACACCGGGAACAGATTATGCAATCTGCTGATCAGCAGACTTAAAGGGAGGTGGAGAAAACAATGTCAACTCACAAGCCAATGCTTTGGGGATGTATGCAGGATTAGGACACAACACTACTTTAGAGTTGTTGATCGCAAACTGCATGCACGATGGGTGAGTGGGGAGGTGTGTCTCCTATGTGCTTCGCTGAGCACAGGGCCAGTAAGAATGCAGTTTTATAAGAAAGCATGTCGATGCTGATAGACTGCAAAGGCTCGAAAGGCTCTCCACACAATTTTTCCAAATCCAAAGTGAGGTCCCTCTTGGGGATCAAAGGTTTACGTTCCGGCCTCTTCTGAAACATACCCTTCATAAAACGCGTCACTAAAGGATGACAGCCAGGGCCATCCACATGGGGGCTGTACTCTGAATTGTGCCAATTACACTGGCAGGTAAGCCTGCAGCTATCAGACTCTCTCTCTTAGTGGCCAGACCCACAGATCCCAGATTTCTGGGCGTGGCTGCCATATTTGACCCTGTGCCTGGGATAGCAGGTCTGTGCATATCAGGAAATGCACAAGAGGATGAGGCCCAGAGGTGCTCCTTCGCTCAGACACGCTGGGTCTCTCCACAGGAGCAGAGCGTTCATGCATGAGGAGGTGACCTGCAGTCGCTTTTCTTTCCTGTAAGAGAGGAAAGCTTGTTTGGAGTGTGCCTAATGCTGAAGCTTCCTCGTTGATGGCAGGCCCAGTGGCACAGCTACAATCATTGAAGCCATGAATCCCAGCAGCTGCTAGCATTGATGAAGACAGACAATACGATCTAACTGAAATTCTCTGAGGTGATAGTCTGGCCCGAAATTCCACAGTATCCATATTCAAGCTCAGAGAACAAAATGTATACTATAAATCGTTTAGATCTACTGTAGTGTACCAATCTCCTGGCTGAACCAATTGCATCTCCTGATGTAAGGTGAGCATCTTGAATTTGAACCATCTCAGGTGTTTGTTTAACTTTCTCAGATCCAATATAGGCCCTGTCCTTTGGAACCACAAAGTAACATCTGTAAAATCCGCTCTGAGTCTTGTGCATGGGAACAATTCTTATCACCCTTTTTTGCCATAAATGTGCGTGACTCTTCCCTCAGTACAAGGGCAGCTGAAGTGTGAACTGATGATATCACAATGCCTCTGAATAACGAAGGGCATTTCTCGAATTGCAGACTGTAGCCCTGGACTACAGTACCCATAATCCATTGTGATGCCATGCATGCTCGCCAAGAGGCTTCTCTCATGGCCAACCTGTCAAGCATCACCATGGAATTTTAATGCAGGGAGGGGTTATGATTGCTGTTTGGAGATGTTGAGCGGGGCAGAAACAGCCCTTTTATCAGTGCACATTTGCTCTGAAGATTGTGAACACAAGAACATGTCACCAAAGTGTGGGGAACTGCAAGGAGAACATTTTCCTTTTATGGCATGAATAAGAGATGGTGATTTCCGACCTGGTGTAAGTGCTTGAATAAATGTGCTTCGGTGCAACTAGATGCTTAATCAAGGTTTTTTTTCCACACTGGAGCTCACAGTATCTCTCGATTTAGCCCTGTGGGCCGAGAGTCAACAGATCGAGGGGGAGTCACGGGCACCCCTCGCCCACTTCTGATAGTAAGTGCCACGTTAGCATGCAACATGCCAAGACATCAATTGTATTTGTCTTGGACAGGGAAAAACTATGGGTGTTTGGGCATGGATGTTTTCTAGATGAGCTAGGCTTACTAGATTCATTAAGAGGGTGCTTTTCCTTTTCTGGAGCCATTCCAATTTGCAAGTTAATATTCTATACAAGCAAATCGTTAGTGTGATGCTAAATGTTCGCAATGGGATGTCTGTTAGCAAAGCTAAACAAATTCCCCTTAGCTGTGCTTAACAGTAAAAGATGCATCCAGTTACCAAGCTAAAGAAGTACAGGCTTGCAAACAAGCCTTGATAATGATGCCCTGGGCAGGGAGCAACCTCACCTCCTGTGGACAGTTAAAATGCTAGCAAGCTTCTGCAGGTTATGCGAGGTAAAGTGCAGTAAGACTGAGGAGATGAGACTGTGTAGGATAATTCATAGCCCCAGGGGAAGGTGTGTCTTCTCCTGGCTGCAGCAGTCTCATTGGCCTCGACAGACGTGTTGAAAAACTTTGTTCAGGTTGGCCTTGCATCAACCATACTGATGTGTCGTACCAAGTGTACCGACCGAAAGGCAACTAATTTAGTCAAGGACCTTTCTTTATAGTGCTTTATAGTACTCCACATGGACAAACCAACCAGGGTGTGTGTTTCACGTTTTAAGCAGTGGTTTACTACACAAATATAGAAAATCGATAGATACACATCGGGCTGGATTATGTACAATCAGGAAGTAACTGTGTATAGACTCAGAAAGGGAGGGCTGAGCTGAGGAGTGCTCCAGTCTGAGACCTCACCATTATATGTACTTATACTTCTGCCTGACAAGAAGGAAATGTAAATTTGTCAAAAAATTGTTAATGTTGAACTAAACTAAGACTGCAATATTTCACTATTCTCATGCCGTGGTCCATTAAATTTGTCAATGGAATGAATTTCAGTTTCACAAACAGGAATGCCTTGATACCACCATGGCCTTGTGATGGTCTTCAGGACAAAGACGGTAGTTTTGTTTCAGCTACAGTGAAGCAGATGGAAGACAAGTGAGAACTATCACTCCTATCAGCATCCTTTGCACTCCGCTCACTGACTTTACAGATTTAGTTTGCCGAAAAAGTGGCGCTAACTGGTGGCATTGGGGAGAGCGTGGACGTAGGAGAGGGGCAGAAACAACAATTTTGAAATTGTTGATGCTCCAGTGGCTTTTAGATCTGATGTGTGAAAGCATTTCAGTTTGTGTGTCAAAAGAAATGTGAAGGGAGAAAAGGTGACAGACTAAAATATGCAGACACTGCCAGACTGCTGTGACCAATACAACAATTACTGGTATATAATACCAGTAACCCGAGAAGTGACTAGCCGAATGAATCCCTAACCCACAAGGTAGATTGCATCATTATTTAGTAATTTTGTCCCCTTTATTTACCAACACACAATAAATATTGTATGTTGGACTTGTGACTTTTTAATCAAATTTTTTATGCGGTTACATCCTCATATTCTCATTTATGACAGTCTGCTGGTTCCCCCAGTGGATTGGTTGGTGTAACAGCATATTCATGTCAGCTGTCACTGGCTCTACTCTGATGCACTCACTCCTCATATATGGAGTGGAAAGACATCAGATGCCCCTTGTATCTTGTCCATTCTCCCATATTTCACATTCATTCACATTCACAGAAACATATCGACATTTATATTCTGAAAAGCGGAATAGCAGTGCGCACACACAATCATCACTGTTCCCCACTGCCTTCTTTCTTTTGTCTCAGTCAAGCAGAACCTTCTAAATGTCATTCAAGATTGTGCTCCATGTGCTTGGCAGCAAAGCATGGAGCCAATGGGTCCAGTCGGCCTAATATGCTTTAGACCTTCTTTTCATGCTTTCCTTGGTGAAGCCAAGGGAAATTCAGTTTTGACACTACTATCTGTCTAGTTTGGGAAAAGAATGATATGGAAAAGAAAAATAATTAGGTCTCTCCCCTCTGTGTATTCCCGTTCAAGGACTGATAAGTAGTTTGTTTTGCCAAAGACATCAAAGCGGGGAATCAGAGTTGACAGCAGAGGGGATGAGATATTCCGCGATAGGTCTTGATGGATGCGGGTTAATCTTAAGCTTTGCCTGATGTGTCAAGAATTTGTGAAATACCTTGTGGAGTAAATCTTACGGTGCCACTCACTTATTCTCTTTCCCTCTGCCATCGTGTCTCCACAGTGAGGTTTGAGGATTGCCAGCGCAGCAGCAGAGAGGTCGGCTTTGTCAGCAGCGACCCCAATTTCAGCGTAAGACCCGATGGGACGGTGTATGCAGAGCAGGAAGTGGCAAACCTGTCAGAGCCTGTACAGTTCATGGTGACAGCCCGTGGGCTGCATGACCCACACATCTGGGAGACCACTGTTAAGCTGGCCTTGGCTGGACATCCTCATCCTCTACCACTTACAAAGGTAGGTCAGAGAGAACAGCTAAACAGATGCCAAATTGCCGGAGTTCACTGATGAGAGTGCTGATAATTTGCTATGAATGTGATAAATTAAACATTTTCCCTTAAAACCTTAAATTATCTTACTCTGCAACAGCATTGTTGAAAATCCTTTGTTTATAGCTGGAGGATAATTTGATAATATGCCTATGTAGTGACATCATTTTTGACATCATTTTAATCACTGTGGCAGATAAACTGTGAAAAAGTATTTCATTTATATATTCATTTATTGTTGTTTTATTTTATTATTTGGTGAATCAATTTATATGCTGCACTTGTGCTCAGAAACTTGATGAAAGTTTTTAAGTGAACTAAAATTATATACACTGTTTTTGAAGAAGAAATTTAGGTGACAGACTTCACATTTAATTATTCATTTAACTTTTTCATTTAAATCATCGCATGGCGAGTATTTAATCCCTGTCAGCTCAGTAATTCTACATTATAACCTCCATAATTCACTTATAGTATATTTATGCAGGAATACAAGTAGAACCTGCCACTTTGCTGCATTTCTTTTTTTTTATTATTCATTTAATATCATCTGCTGTCATCTCATTTTTGGATTGCAGCTACAGGATGTGAAAATTAACTTGACTGTCATTCAAAGCAGTTTTTGTAGAATCAGCCTACATTGGTGATCATAGATCTTTAAGATGTTAGATGTTTAATTTACTTTCATCTTTGCTTACTAAATTAAATGATCTCCGATTGAAAAAAATAATCAAAGAGGATTTAGATTTGATAAGAGGAGATTGACACTGATTAGGCTTCAGTAAAATGCTATTAAAAACCAAATTGAGTTGTTTTCTGATGAGATGGTTTTTAATGATAAGGAGATCAACTCTGCCTATGACTGTATTTTCCATTTTTCTATCTATGTATTATGTCATTTTCAAACCAGTCAACCAGGCACTTTCACCCCTGGACATTTTCTGACCACTAGCCCGTGTCTACATGCCTAAATGTTTTAAGTGGCTGCCATGTGATTGGCTGATTAACTTAACATTAAAAAGCTATCTAAAATGTGTACCTAATAAAGTGGCAAGGAAGTGTATTTTCTTTATTTGTTAACCGTATATTGCATACTGTATATGATCGCTGTTACTGACCACCACTATCAGGCTTAACTTAAAATCCATTATCATTCTTTCCTTGCACCACTTGTTGAATGCCAACGGGCTTAATGTGCAGTCATGTTTATAATTATGACAAAAAAGCATAAGAGTTGAGTTGCTAAAGCAATTGCCGAGTAGGGATTAAAATTCTTCCCACTCCTGGCAGTGCAATAATGGAGACAGAGAAATAATTGACATTGATTGAGCTAATGTTCCACTCCGGTGGGGTCTGTGAGGACCGGGTAATGTATTTTCAGTATAGAATAATTTTTCTGACACTCTGCAGAGAGAAAGATTCAATAGTCAGACAAGATATTAATGTGTTGGATTTTTTTTTTCTCTTTAACCAAATTGGAAATATATAAAAAAAACGTCTTTAAATGCAGAGAACAGTACACACTTTGCCATATCAGAATTTATGTATGTTGTTGTCATTTTTCCCCTCGAAATAAATATAATTGAATTGAATTCCTGACCCTGAGTGGAAAATTGAGTGATCTCGAGGAGATGTTTTGTGTAGACTACAGGATAATAGTGTTCCAGAAGCATGTTTGATCGCAGAATACCTATTTAAGAGACCATAATTTTGGGAAAAAAAAACTTTAGCTTCTTGTATAATATATAATTAATGTAAAATTGTTATATAATGCATGCATTCATCATTTTATTCATCACATAGTCTAACCCATCCATTTTTGATAGTTTCACATTATTAAAATCCCATTGTAAAGTAAATACAGTGATGCAAGACTGAAGAAAAAATCTGGCTTGTCCTCGCTGACTATTTATGACTTGAGTGAGACGGGTGACATTTAAAGTGTTGAAATGTTATTCACTTTATTTGATTCATTGTGTGCAACATTTCTTCCTCATCACCACAGTTGAACTTTAAATTGAAGGCAACTTTGCCTCAATTTATCGAGGAAGGCAGAAGTTGACTCCAAATACAGTGGAGCAGCAGAGTCTGTGACCTGCTATAATGTCAAGCAGCCCTTCAGACGAGGCTCAGTGCCTTGTGTCATCATTCTCCCTGGACCTTTTCCCCTCTGCAGGCTTCCTTGTTTTACTCCTACAGTATAAAAGTTTGTTCACTGATAAATCAACAAACAGCACACGTTTAACCCCTGCAGGATTTTTTTATTTTTTTGCAGAATATAGGCTTTCCCATTGCACAGTCTGAAAGCATAAGTTCTGTGTTTCTGATTAAAAGGCACAGTATGTAATTTCTTCCACTAGGGGTCTCTGAATCGATGTTGGGAAACAAGCATAGGATCATGGGAAGTGTTGTCTTGTTGTGTGTTTGCACTTTACGGAGAGGGCTCTGCTGGTAGAATGGCATAGTTGTGATCCATTAGTTGCCAAATACACACAATAATAAAAGACAAAACATTGGCTAACTGGGCCTACCCAGTGTTTCCTTTGTCGTTCTTATGCTTGGTTTGCCAAGGACGCTAAAGCAGATCATTACCTTTAAGACAAGTACAGATTTCTATAGATGTCAGTAGTGTTAGCTAATGTAAATACACTACTCAACAAAATGTATAACATTTATCATGTTGTTTTTTAATTATATTCCTGCAGAAATGTTTCGGAGAGACATTACCGGTTGGAAACTTTACAAATGGCAACAAGAGTTTACACAATTTAAATCTGCTCATAAATGTATGCTATATAATGCTTTAATTGAATGGTTTACACTGAGTGTCATTACCTTTGATTTTCCAACTCTATGAATGCATGAACTGATTTGTACCCTAGAACAGAGGTTCTATAGGTAAAAAGATTCCTTTTGAGGAACACATGTCTTTTTCTGTGTTTCTAGGATCATTCTAACACACCTCCTTCATAGTGATTCCCACTTCTTATTTCTGGTCCTATTTTTCCTTTGTCTACCTTTTTGGTAGTGGGTGGCAGTAAGGATGAATAATCCCCTGTCACCTTTTAGAAAACCAATGCCTGTTTTATTTTGACTCCTTTTTGTTGAAATTTGTATTTGTTTCCCAATTTGTGACCCAGTATTGAGAAATTTGTTTTCTGCTGCAAAGAAACACATCGCAAAAGTTTTTTTTGATTACTTTTAAGAGTGTAATTTTTTTATATGTAAAATGTAGATTATTTAGCATTTAATTTTTTTTTTTTTTAAGAAAACAACTAAAGTTAAGGTTTTGTAACTGGGTTTTATCATTTACTGCAGATGCAAAATATTAAAAAAAAACAGCTGATGGAGAAGTGCCAGAGAGAAGAGAATACTGAATCCCCCCCCCCCCCCCCCCCCCCCCCCCCCCCCCCCCCCACCAAAATAAATAAATAAAAAACTCAAGAAATGCAGTCTGAAAGTACTTGTGAAAAACAAACAGCATGGACTCTTAAGATCTCTGACCTTAAAAGTCACTACTATAGGGCAAATGTGGTCCAAAAATATGAAAAATTACCAGATACTTTGTAATATCCACAGAAAATAGTTATGTGTTTATCTGTTATGTGTCTGTGTCTGTGACAGCCTAAGGCAGCAACATTTGACTCAAGGCTGAATGGACAAGAATTACTAAATGGAGGTCACTTTAACCTCAACAAACATGTTTTCGGTCCAAATGTTACAGGATGCAATGTTGATTGGGCTAATGAGTCTGAATGAGACATGGTTGGCTGCTTCTTTGGTTTTCATCATAATCTCATATCAGGTGACACATGATTTTTATTGCATTTCAAATTTAGAGAGTGTTATCGGGGCGGTGCAGTGTTTTTAACAGTGTAATCTATTCTGTAAGCGTCCACAGAGACAAGTAGGAGCCCATTTCTTTGTTCTGAGAGAAAACAGTTATCACATCACCTACAGTAACCACAGTTTATCTCCGCGTAATCAACATGGCATCAGCGGTGGGGAATATAAACTGCACAGGAATATCCCCTTTCGCCCAGTGGCGATTAAAAGACAGTCAGCTCAAATACCAACTCATTTGTTCCCCTGGTCTGTGCAGACAGATCATGTGTACAGAGAAAAAGCTGGTCTGTGCTGCACCAACAGTTTGTGTGCTCAGTTCAAATGGACTCAGATGGACTGACTTCAGTGCAGAGCTTTCCGGGGCTGTCAACTCTTGCTTTGCTACTCCACCAGTGAGACTTTACTGATTTGCTTTTAATCACAAGCTTAGTTTCTCACAGATCTCTTTTATTGGCAGAAATTAGCATGTACTCACAGTGTGCTCCGCGGTCGACCAGCTCATTTCACTATTTAATTTTAGTGTTCAATACCACAGCAATTGATGTGGAGAGCATCTTTGGCCTGAGGGCCCTTTCCACTGTGTTTATGTACTCTGGCTATCACCTCCCACACAGGTCAATGAGTTTTCTCAAGCTCTTGCTGATTTCATGTCACATTGGTTTGCCTTTTTCCACCAGATTAAAGGCCATTTTCTTGCTCCACTAGATTTGGATTTGTCCAGTTGTCAGAGTGGGTTTTGGCACCTGTTTTATTTAAAGTTTTACCTCATACTCCCTAGACAACCTCACCTGTACAAGGTAGATGACAGCAAAGACCAGCAGCTGCAGTGGAACCTCCAACCCCGGGGTCATCAACAAGCAGCACGGACAGGGATGGACAGTCACACTTTTTCTGTGTGCTTTAAACCTGCAGTGTGTATGTTGTTTTGCGTGTTGTTATTGTGCCCTTTTATTCTTAATGAACAGGAAAAAGTGTAGCAATGTTTGTATGCTGCAGTGGCATGCACAGACATCTGGAAGGGCAGTGGCACAAATTTAAAGGGCACCTACTGCGCACTGGTGGGGCAAGTGGCACCAGTAAGCTTAAGGCAGGCATGTCCAAAGTGCAACCGGGGGCCAAAGGTAACCTTACTGATTTTCATGTGGACCTCTATATGGACCTCCACACATTAATGTTTAATTAAGTAAGTTCAATTTCCAATTTGTAGTAGTGTTTGTCACCTTTTAAAGTGCTGAGTCTTTGAAGATATGCAAGAAAGCCTTGGTGTGTTATTCGTTTTTGATATCCAAATGAAATGTTAATTTTTTTAAGATCTAATATGTCACTTAAATAACTCAATTGTTGGTCAATGCGATTTTCATTAATTTTTTTTATTGTGGTTTGTGACTCAAGAGGACACTTTAGCATGCAGTGTTCTTGTGTTCACTTGGGCATTCTCTCTTTTTGTGTGGGTGTGAGGGTGTGAGCTCAGCAGTCTCAGAAATTCTCAGACCAGCCTGTCTCACATGACAAACCCATCACATTCAAAGTCACTAAAATTGCCTTTGTTCCCCATTGTGATGGTCAGTTTTAACTTCAGGGAGTGGTCTTGACCATGTCTACATGTCCAATGTGTTGAGTTGCTGCCATGTGAATTAGATTATTTGCATTAAGAAGTTGTTGGCGAGGTTAAAATAGTGTTTTGTTGTATCTTTAATTGCATACATCATGTCAGTGCATCTGGATGCATCCTCAGTGATGTTTCCTGGCGTCACAGCAGAGGTCACAAATCACACGACGCAAGAGCCAAAAACCTTCCTCAAAAGGCAGAAGAAAGGTTACAAAATCAAATGCACTAACTACTCTGTCCTAAAGTGGCCAAACCTCAATGTCAGTGAGGAGGAAGGCCTATGCAAACTTCCCTATGTTTCAGATGTTGAACATAGTGATGGGCGATGTTCAGAAACATTGATCACAGTACATTTTCATATGTCAAAATAAATGAAAATCTGATGCACCAATCAATAGTGAATTGGAAGGAAACGTGATGCAGAGAATCGAATATTCAAACGCAAAATCATAAAAGTCAAAGAAAACACATCACTGCAAAAATCTATCTTAAAATAATGGGGTCTAGTAGAGAGTCACCAGCAATATGTGGTTGCTCGCACATATGATGCATGGTGGCATGGTATCCATCAGTGAAGCTTCTTTCCTCTGTCTTGTGATGTTGGCAGCAGAGACATTTTAAAATATATACATTATTTTAGCACAAGTTGAAGTATTATACCATTTTAAGGTTATTGATACATTTTCTGAATGCGATAGTAAACTAATGATCACTTCAACACAAAAATAATTATCATTATCATTATTATCAGCATCGTTTTGTTTTGGTTGTACTGTAGTGAATTGATTAACCTGGATCTGATTAAAATAATGTTTAAATTTTAAGTCTAAATAAAAATTGCTCTATTAATAACAATGGCATAAAGAGAACGGGGACCGATTTGTCGATTAAGTTGTAGCATCTATTAAACATGACTCAAAGTGTATTTAATGGTTATTTGACATGTTTGAAATAATTAGCAAATCCATCCTCAACAAATAGTTTCAAATAAGTACTGTACAAGCCATGTTTTACCAAATAAAAATCAGAATTATAAAATTTCTTATAAATCTTCCAGCATTTCCGCCAAATATATATTTACAAGACAACTCAAATTATCCTGAATGCTCTTCTGCATCTCTGGATGTTAAAACACAAAGAAGTATGTTTTCTTGAATTAATCTGATTAAGAGTACAAGCTCTATACTTGATATAGCCAAATATTTATTTACTTATTTACATTTGTCTTTTCATGGCAGGTTTGCCATGGGGTAATTAAATTAATTAGTGTGACATACAACTCACATGTGATAAATTATTATAATATAATATTCTTTGGCACATATATATCCCTTTTTTTCTTTTCTTCAAAACTAAAAATACATCAGTCAAATGTAGGTTTATATAAAACAGTTTCAGAACAAACAAACAAAAAAAAAAACTAAATAGTTCAACACAGAGTCTTCAAAATCAATAACTGAAAAAGAAATGCGCTGAAGCTCAAGCTTAATTTTGGCCTAACCCAGAATATGACCAAATTTTAAAATGTTAAAAAGCAGCAAACAATATAAAAATACTATACCATAACATTTAACTTATAATCTCCTAATTTAAATAATTATTAATCATTTTGCCCTGTAAGACCCTTTCTTTAGAAACAGAAAAGAGAGCTGCATAATTTGGACTATTTTCTGAGCTTATTCCATAGTTTGGCCTCCAACACAGAAACATATTCATATTTGGCATTTGTTCTTTACAATTTTTAAATCTAAACAACACTCTTAAATTATAATTTAACTCTTAATATAAATTTATTTTGAATACAGGTAGAAGGGCTACTGTTCACAATATCTTGAAATTTAGTACTTATGAAAATCTCATTTGTAGGTTTAAAGTAACAAGTCTTAATGATAATTCTTTTTTAATTCTATTTTTTTTCTGGAGTCCAATAAGGTATATAATATTTGTTTTGTAGGTATTTCCCCAGACCTCAATACAATACAACATGTATGACAGTACAAGGGAACAGTACAGTATATGCGAACATTTCTTGTTTAACAGATCACATGTTTTGTACAGAATAGCAATAGATGTGGGTATTTTTCATTTATTCTACATGAGGGATTCAGTGTTTATACATTTTAAATATTGAAACCTGTTATTTAAGTAGCTTTTGTTTAAAGTACTTCACATAAATCAATAAATACACCAAAAGTATGCAGTATATTTTCAGCAAATTCCATCACTACTAAAGATTCATACTTATCAATTAAATGATCCTGTCTCTTTAAAAACAGTTTTGTTTATTAGGCATTGTAGAAAACTGGGGTAACACAGACACAGGTCTATAATTTGATTCAATATGCTTTCACCAATTAATAAATTGGAACCATTTTAGCTATTTTTCATGTTATCTGGTAAAATACACGTGTTTTGTTTGAAAATACACATTACATACAGTATGCGCAGTGAGTAAATTGTTCAAAAGTGCAATCAAGGATTTCTTTTATCTGTGACATGTCAATATAGTTACTTTTAAAAGCAAAAACAAAATAATCATCTTCATCACTAGGGACTTTGATTTCTTTTGCCAAACTTGACCCTACATTTACAAAAACTTATTAAACTTATAATTTCCCTCTATATTTTCAATAAGTGAAATGCAATACGTATTAGATTATATGTGTTGCCTTTCCTGTGGGTTTGTCATTTGGAACACTCCAAATAGCCTTAATAAGCGGTCGGTGGGGCCATCACCCGGATCCAGCTGATCCCACTGGGCACGTCAAACCTGAGCCTTAGTCTCCCAAGTGGCTGCTCCAAGGATGCATGATGGAGGGAGGATAGGATCAGGAGTGGAATCCGACCTCTCCTGCTTGGTATGGCGAGAGAAGGCATCGGGCTTGACATTATGAGAGCCAGGACGGTCGGTGATGGCGAAAGAGAAACGACCCAGGAAGAGGGCCCACCTGGCCTGGCGGGAGTTCAGTTGTTTGGCTGACCCAGAGGTATTCCAAGTTCTTGTGGTCAGTCCTAACTATGAAGGATTGAGGGGTTCCCTCAAGCCAATGTTGCCATTCCTGAAGAGCTGAGACCACCGCTAACAGCTCCTGGTTCCCCACATCATAGTCGAGAGAGCGGTTGAGAAAGAAAAGGACATGGGTGAAGCTTCTGGTCAGTAGGGGAATGCTGGGAGAGGACAGCCCAAGGCCCGTGTTGGAGGCATCCACCTCCACAATGAATTGGAGGGCTGGGTCAGGGTGGAGTAGGACAGGCGCAGAGGTAGAGATGTTTGAGGCGAGAGAAAGGCTTGTCGGCAGAGGGGGACCAGTTGAATGGGACCTTGGTGCTGCCACCTTACTGTAATCCTTAATAAAGCGTCGGTAAAAGTTCGCGAAAAGTTCGGCCAATCAGCTATAGCTTGTACCTTAGCGGGGTCTGCTCGAACCTGACCCTCCTCAATAATGAAACCCAGAAAGCTAACAGAGGGGATGTGGAACTTGCACTTCTCTGCTTTTACGAACAATGAGAGACGCTGGAGGATGGAATGGGCGCGGAGTATGTCGTTGACCAGTGCTTGAAAAACTGTGGGGGGCGTTGGTGAGCCCGAAAGGCATTACTAAATATTCAAAATGACATATGGGGGTTTTAAACGCAGTTTTCCACTCATCCCCTTCTCTGATATGGATGAGATTATGGAGATCTAGTTTTGTAAAAATAGTGGCTCGATTGAGAGGTTCAAATGGGTCTATTAGTGGGAGTGGATATTTGTTTTTAATGTTGTTGGTGATATTATTGAGACCAAGCAAATCTCTGCATGGGTGAAGAGACTGATCTTTGTTTGTAACAAAAAAAGAAACCCGCTCCTACTGGAGACAAGGAGGGGCGAATGAGGCCGGATGCGAGTGAATCATTAATATAGCTCTCCATGGCTTCATACTCAGAATGAGAGAGATTATATAAACAACTGGAGGGCAACAGTGAACTGGGAAGGCAACGACAGAGCTTTGCTAAAGACCACTTAGATCGTGATATTCAACAGGGATGGAAGAGAGGTCAGGAGGATCAGGGGTTTTGCGACGGACGCAGACGGAGAGTTGTGGGCAGTCTTGAGACAGTGAGAATGACAGTGAAGGCTCCAGCTATAGAAATCAAGTCATTAGACCAGTCAAGGTCAAACCTAAGACCAAGTAGTGGCGGGTGAGGAGATGAGGAAAAAAGGGATTGTTTCTTGGTGATTTTCTGACAACATGAGATTGAGCGGAGCAGTTTGATGTGTCACATGAGCTAAAAGGCAACCGTCGAGGGCATTAACGTTCTGAGGTGTGGAGAGTGGGATGAGTGGGACCTTATATTGTTTCGCCAGATTGATACCTATAAAGTTTTTGTTGGCACCGGAGCGCTGAAAGAATAGAGTGGTTGTCCCACACGAGAGAAGCGGGGATAGTCATACGTGGGATTACATTTGAGATGGAGGAAACGGCATGGCTTACCAGTGCCCTCCTTTTCACTGGCGAGCCCTGGCTTTTGGCAATACAAGAGATGCGGAGATGACCAGATTTGTTATGTTTTACAGTGGACATGTATGGACCCAAGTAAAGAGCGGAAGCCAGGCCGATTAAAAAACAAGATTATGACAATTTATTAACAAAAATTAATAAAAAAGGAGTACTTAGCCAAATGAAGATTAACAGAAAGCGAGGAGACTGGCTGGCTGGCCGGAGTGGAGATCTCCCGGGAAAAAACGCACTGAAAAAGGGAAAAAATGGAGGATTGGATCAAGGTAATAAAAAGAACGTCACAAGCAAGGAGGTGAGCTGAAGAGGGCTAGTAGGTTGTACCGTAGAGACTGTGAGACGCGCTGACAAGTGCCACAGGAGAAGACAGGGCTTTTAAAGGCGGGTCTCAAATCAGGGGATGACATGCAGGTGTGCAGGGAGAGACTCCATCCAGCTGCCCGATCAAGTCTCCTACAACTTAAAGCAGAGGCAAGGTCATACAGGAAATGGTAACAAACAAAATAAAAGACAGGAAGCGTGTGGAGCCGGACCCTGACAGGATTGACCACAATATAAGCAAAGACCTGACTGATGCGGGAGTGAGACATGATCGACCTAATTGCATGGGCTCCACTGAACTTGGGGTAAATGAGACTGGTGAGGGAGATGGAATGACGAGCGATGGGTCGGATTGTGACGGGCGGGAAGTGGAGGCTTGAATCAAAGGAGCTCAGTCAAAACAAAGTGCGTGTCATAAATTAAAACAAAAGGAAAAGGAAAAAAGGCAATTCAAAATGTGTTTTAAAGTACATTAAGTGTTAATAGTTCCATATTCTGAGTGGTCATTGCTACAATGGGTAGATTCAATATTTTGGGTCTCCATCTCACATTATTCAGTAAACATTATGATAAAAACTCAAAGGATTCATGATAAAATTCAATAAGATTCTACGTATAATCCATCCGCAACAGCAATGACAAATATTAGAATGTGGAGCCATTTAACACTGTTTAAAAATGTTTTGGCACTTACTGTACCTTAAAGGCTGCAATAACATTCAAAAATAACATTCAAATAAAGTACTGGTTTTTACTGTGCCGCACTTCAACTGGCAACATCAAGGTAGTGCCGTTTCCCACAAGTTATTCAGTGCATAAACTTGGGCTCGGCAATATGTCAATGTTGTGATATTTATGTATTAGCAATCAATGTATTAAATCTGAGGTAGAAGAGGCAAACTGTGCCACATTCAGTATCGCTATTTAGGCTTTGTACTGAGTAGAAATCTGAGGTAAAAGAGGCAAAAAAGTGTCACATCTTAAATCTGAGGTAGAAGAGGCGGATGGTTACATTTGTAAAGAGGGGAAAAAAACAAAAAACTCCACAAATCATTCTTTAGCGTCAGTAGACGCCCTTTCAATGGTTTGTTGTCCTCAAGACACATCACACCTTTTTTGGATAAATGTGAATGTAAGCTCGAGATTCTTTGGGTACTGTAGGTCTAGTGCATAGATGTACCCAAAGAGCAGGAGAAATGAGTCAGCCAGATTTGTGGGACCACTCACAAGTATTTCATCCTCCACGACGATACAGATGCTCTCAGGGCTGAAGAGGGTCGCATCAGTAGTGTCATCCGTGACGAATGTCAGGAGAGCCGCCGGAGTGTCAGTGAGGCCTGGACCATCTGCTGACTACAAAACACAAATAATACAAGAATGAGTTCAGTCCCTCAAGGATGCAAATCATGCTAATGATGTCTAGACATTACTGTCATTTAGCACTTTGCACTTAGACTGTAACTAAGCAACATGTTGAAACTATTTTCCTTACATATGCTTATGTCTTATGTTAGTTTCACACCTATCTGTTAGCATACCTTTTGTTTAGTGGAATGCTTTATACTTACCTTTTCATTTTTGTAATTTCTACATGTCAGTTTGCAGAACAACAACTCAAGTAAAATTCATAAACAGGTCCTGGGGGTTTTTTTCTAGGAAGGAGTTTCAGCAAACTCTGAGCCTAACCCTGAACTCTGAGTTGACTTCCCCTCTAAAGTTTTCAGTTCCAGAACAGCTGATCTGAGTTAGGTAAGTCTGAGTATATTAACTCTGAGTTGAGCTCATGCCTGACAATGGAGCTCCAATACTGTGATTCACCATGGCAACAGGGGAGAAAACAGGAAGCAGACATTTTCTGGAGGAAAAAAAAGTTACATGGCTGCGGCCGTAATAAAAATCACTGACAGAGTTTTAGATGCGGTCGTCTTTCCATTCTGAACTTAACATCGCTTTCTTTTATATTAGCCTTTGAGGAAGTGGTTAAATGTTGTTCAAAGTTTCATTTTGTTTTATTTTGGGGTGTTTTATTTAATTTAAGTCGGCTGAAAATGAAATATAAAAACAGTCTCACGATGGCTCCTCACTTTGATTTTTATTTTATTTCACATATTAAACAAAGTGAAAGTTTATTCAGTAGATGTTTTAACTTGTGGTAGCTTTTACCACAAACAGATGCTGTTTAACACACATCTGTGTCCTAACATCCTGCTGAGTAGATGAACATGAAGATCTTCCGATATCCGATATCTACCTCCACCACATCTGACAGAGGCAGAGGAGCTGGTCCTGAGTCGGTTCGCTGGGTGACCAGAGGCTGAGGGCGTCACTCACCCCCAGGACCCAGCTTTTGTTTTTATTCAAATTAGTACACAATTTACAAAACTCACCTATTGGCACCTGGCTGATGGTGAAACGCTGACTCTCTGTAGCACTCTTTGTAGTCCGATATCTGTACACAACATGCGCACAAAGATGATTTAATAATGTTCAAACACATTTTTAAAATAATACATAATGATAATAGAAATTTTTTGAAAAAGTGAATATACAGATATAAAAAAGTTTCCAAATCTATCAAAAATATTCATTGGTACACTAATTATAGTAAAAATGAAAATGTTAAAAGATGAGCAAGTTAGTTATTAACAAGCAAAGAATCAAAGTTGTGTGCTTATAGATCTGCTATTTCAGTTGTTAATAAAGGGTTCAAGTGATCAAACTATTTTTTTCTGTGGACCCCACAGTTGAGATAAAAACATTTAAAGAAAAGGCAAAAGAATGACCGTGGAAACACATAAAATAAAACCTATTGTTAATAACACTATTTCATAATACATCATACCTGAACTGTTAAAAGGATTTCAAGATGATCTCACACACTTGAGCCTACGAAGAAATATAAACACAGACCTGGTTAGGATCATGATAACACACTCACATTATGTTAGCTCGACAAGGTAAAATACTTATTTAAATAAGTATACAAGTATACTCACAGTACACATGTGCATTACCGGCGAACAGCGAAAACAACAACCGGCAGAAACCGGAAAGCAGGGATAACGTTATGCTTTCGGTCTCCGCCAGAGAGTTCAGACTCATGGACCTAACCGTCAATGTCCCGGGCAAATATGCATTATGGGAAATTTAGTTCATCCAGGATACCCGCTGATAATGTTACACCGTTGTAAGATGAAGTAACGATTTAAGATTTTTTTGAAATTCAATTAAAAAATAATAATAATGATAACGTTAGCGTTACTTACCAAATCATGACTGATGATGAGACGGCGCTAAAGAAAATGAGGGCAATAAGAATAATGGAAAAACGGAGGTGGTGTTGGTTTGAAGCCGATAAAAGTGCGCATTGCAAACAAATAAAAACAAATTAAACTGTGTTTCACATCCACACGGGCTAGCCAAAACTTCCCCGCATCAAGGCAAATTCAAGATGGCTGACAAGACCCACCCACCAGAACGTCATGACACTACTGTATGGTTCCTAAACTTTTTGAGCGTTCCACACAAATTAGCTATAAAATATTGAGCCCTTGTCAATTAAAGTGGCATAAATCTCAACAGAGCTCAACACTTTATAGTTTGGTCAACTGCATAACGACATTTGACTGTTATGACCTTGTTAGTTATGAGCTAGTACAACTGTTTGGGTTTACAGTGTGTCGTGTTGTCCTAGAAGTTTGCCCTGGGAGACAAAAATCTGGCGAAGTGAGTCTGCACCTGCTGGGTCCATTGTGGCCAGTTTGTACTGTCACAAGTTCACAATGGGGGGCCAGACCCAGATGCAGGCGTGGTCGGAACACTGAGAAGTTTTTAACAGTTAAATGTGCAAGGATGTAGTGAGGGGTTCCCCTGGAGGAGAAGGGATGGCGTTGGGGCTTGTCCAAGGAAAAGAGGCCAGGGAGGGTGAACCGCTCCAGCGGCAGTGAACACAGTCCACAACAGTGCAGCAACGAGACGACAGGCAGATAGTGGGTTTCAACAGTGGAGAATGGCACAGAAATGAGGTAAGATGGCCAGGCTTTAACAAGAGGAAAATCTGAGTTATTCCAAAGCATAAATTGACAGCGATACACGTACTGAGGCCAGGACGATACACGTTACCACGTGGAGAGTCGACAAGAAACTGGTGATGAGACTCTGATGAGAAAATCCAGGGTAGACGAAGGCAGGCGTTGATGAGGTAATCGGCAGCAGGTGTGTTCCAGCGCAGGTGAGTTGATTACTCAGACCCACAGGGGGAGGAGGAGAGAGGAAGGCAGAGCAGACTCGTGCTTAATAATTATTGTAATTTTTAATGTCTCATTTCCAATGTGGTCTAGTTCATAAATATTCATGAGATTACAATACTTACTTACAGTATATGTATGTGTATGTTTCAGTATTTTATTGCATTTTATTTTACGATAGTGTTGATTTGTCAAAATAGGCATGTAGTATGTTATGTCTAGTATGTTCTCACGCACAGAAGCTGCAATAAATATATCATCACTATATCATTTATTTTGATCCCAGGAGTAATAGCTGTGCAGACTAGCTCTGCTCATAGTGCCAATTTTAATAAATAAACAAACATACCTATGTCCTTTCTTTTGAAAAGCTTGTTGTTTTGTTGCTATATTCAACAATTAATTTTTCCCCATCTTTGATGCAGACAGAGTTTCAGTGATTATAAAACAATAAATGCCCTAGGGAAGTTTTCTAAATAATTCACATATTGGTTTGTGCAAAACGAGTGTGTGGATCTGTGCTCTTTTCTTTCGTTAGCAAGCATTTCTTCATTGACAGTAGCAAGTGTGTCTTCACTGCATTTGTGCGAGTGTGCATGGTGTGTATGTGACACGTGTGTGTCTGTTATTCAATTCAATTCAGTTTTGTTTGTATAGCGCCAAATCACAGCATACATTATCTCAAGGCGCTGTACATAGTAAGGCCAGTACAGAGAGAAAAGAAACCAAACGAGTGAGCACTGGGCATCAATGGAGAGAAAAAACTCCCTTTTAACAGGAAGAAATCTCTGACAGAACCAGACTCAAAGATGTGCGATCATCTGCCTCAACCGGTTGGGGTGAGAGGAAAATGGGGGACAAAAAGGGGGGAAAGAAAAAAGATAATTATAGTGACAGTAGTATTATTGTTAGTGATAATAATAGCATCCAAAACTGGAACTTGATCCTGCAGCCTGTACGATGAGGACTGAGAGAAAGAGAAAGAGAGAGAGGATGGAAGGAAAGACGTGGACTTGGGAGAGAGAAAAAAGGTTAATGACATAATTAAGTCACATGAGTGTGAGTGTGTGAGGGAGTGAGTGTGAGTGCACCACAGGAAATGCCCCAGGAGTCTATAGGTCTATAGCAGCCTAACTAAGAAATGTCTGTGAAGATTCTCAGTCGTCCAGGTCATGGTATCCAAAAGTGTAGTAAAAAAAGCCAACTGGACTTAGTTGAATTTCTTGAAGACGTTTCGCCTCTCATCCAAGGCTTCTTCAGTTCTGTTTGACTGGTGGAGAGTCTGGGACTTATAAACTCTGTCAGGTTCTTGGTCCATGGGGTGTGGTTTGGACAAGAAGGGGTGTGAGTTGTTTACTAAAAGGTTAGATGAGTTAGATGATTATTGGCTATTGTCTGATTTAGTTTCACCTGAGTCGTTAGTTATTGGCTATTGTCTGATTTAGTTTCACCTGAGTCATCAACTGTATTTGACTTTAGGTGTGAATGTGTGTGAAACCTCCTGGGGAGGGAGTCCAGAACAGCACTGTAGGTGGCTGATAGCTGGTGTCTTAGACCACCTCCCCTGTTCAAAGTTGGTTTCTCCAGTTTGGCAAAGATGGCTTCTTTTACTCCTCTTTCAAACCATCTGTCCTCCCTGGCCAAAATCTGAACATTACTGTCCTGGAAAGAATGTTCTGTCTGCTGTAAGTGTAGATAAACTGCTGGGTCTTGTCCTGAGTGGGTCTGTCTTCTGTGTTGGGCCATGCGTTTGTGGAGAGGTTGTTCTTTCTCTCCAATGTAAAATTCGTTGCAGTCCTCACTGCACTGAACAGCATATACCAGGTTGGTTTTCTTGTGGTGAGGTGTTTTGTCCTTGGGGTGAACCAGTTTCTGTCTGAGAGTGTTGTCCGGTTTGAAATGTATTGGAATGTCGCGTTTGTTGAAAATCCTCTTAAGTTTTTCGGACATGCCGGCAACGTAGGGGATAATGGCATTCTTGCGGGAGAGCTCCTTATTCTCTTTTGTTGTGTTTGTTTTTGAGTTTTGTGAAGGCCCAGTTGGGATAGCCACAATTCCTGAGTGCATCCCTGATGTGTTCCTGTTCCTTCAATCTGCCTTCTGTCCTTGTGGGAACCCTCCTTGCTTGGTGGTGAAGGGTCCGAATTACTCCTAACTTGTGTTGTAATGGATGGTGTGAGTCAAAAAGGAGGTATTGGTCAATGTGAGTGGGTTTCCTGTAGACCTCCACATTTAGGCTTTCATCTGTTTCAATGTGGACTGAACAGTCTAGGAAGGCCAGAAGGTTCCCCTTAGCATCTTCGCGGGTGAATTTGATGTTGTGGTCCACGTTGTTGATATGCTCAGTGAAAGGGTCAACCTCCTGCTTCTTGATCTTCACCCATGTGTCATCTACATACCTAAACCAATGGCTTGGAGGGGATCCTTAGAAAGTGTTCAGAGCTCTCCTCTCTACTTCTTCCATGTATAAGTTGGCCACTATGGGAGACACAGGTGAGCCCATGGCACAACCATGCTTTTGCCTATAGTAACATTCCTTATATTGGAAGTAGGTGGTGTTAAGACAGAGGTCCAGCAGCGAACATAACTGTTCCGGAGAAAGGTTGGTCCGCTCGTGTAACATGTGGTTTTGCACCAGTCTCCTCAGTTTCCACAGCTTCTGTGGTGAGAATGCAAGTGAAGAGAGAGGTGACATCATAGGAAACCAGGGTTTCATCTGCCTCGAGTCTCAATTCCTTGATCTTTTCAGCAAAATCCTGTGAATTCCTGATGTGGTGACCAGTATTACCTACCAGAGGTGCCAGGATGGTAGCAAGGTGTTTTGCAATGTTATAAGTGACAGAGTTGATGCTGCTTACAATGGGTCTGAGTGGGGCTCCTTCCTTGTGGATCTTGGGGAGTCCATAGATGCATGGGATTGATTCCCCAGGGTACAGTCGGCGGTAAAGCGGTACATTGATGACCTTGTCGTTCTCCAGTTGTGATAGATAGTCAATGACCCTCTTCTTGTATCTGCTGGTGGGGTCCCGTTTTAAAGGCTCATAGGTGACAGAGTCACTCAGGAGGCTGACCATCTTGGTGTGGTAGTCCATTGTGTTTAGTACTACTGTGCACCTCCCTTTGTCTGCTGGCAGAATGGTGATGTCCTGGTCCTTCTGCAGAGACGCCAGGGTCTTCCTTTCTTGAGGGGTGAGGTTGGAAGGTGGTGCTTTAGCACTTGCAAGGGCTGCTGCTTTCATCCTGAGATGTTCTGCTTCTGTGTTGGGTAGTTTATTCTTCCAAATGGCTGATTCAGTTGCTGTGATGAGGTCCACAACAGGCACTTCTTTAGCCGTCACTGCAAAATTCAGTCCTTTGCTCAGGACATCCTTCTCTGGCTGTGTGAGCACCCGGTCAGATAGATTCTTAATACATTTGTTTTGTGAAATAGGTTGTGTAGCGTGTTCATCCCTGTTCCTCCATGTCAGTTGAGTGTTGGAGTGGGAGCTCTTCTGCTGGTTCTGAAGTTTCTCAAATTTATTGGTCTGGCGTTGTTTACCCTTTATGTGTTGGGGTAACTAAGAGATGGTTCAGGTTTCCCTGAGCCGGCTCTAACTATAAGCTTTATCAAAAAGGAAGGTTTTAAGTTCAACTTTAAATACAGACAAACTCAAACTCAAAACTCAAACCTGACAGGCTCAACAAATATGCCAAACAGGTTGGACTTAACATCAATATCACCCAAACGCAAATGATGTGCAAAAACTCCACCCCCACAGCACCCATCTCATCAGTTTCATCAGTAAAGACAGTGCCGTACCAAAAAGATATCATGCTTCCAGTCTCGTGCTGTTTCTAATGTGCCGGAGAAAGTAGTCCTGTCTGCTGCCCTGAGGTGATGGTGCTGTGTTTGTTGAAATTCCATGCAAAATCTCAACAAGGAAATTGAAAAGCTGCAAATCTCAAAAGAGTTTTTAGACTGTTTGAATATAAAGTTGCATGTTAATGTTATTTTTGTTCACTCTAGTAATAAGGCAAGATCTCATGGGAAAAGGACTCAACTTTAGGCTAGTCTTTTAGAGAATAAGCCTAGAGAACTGGAGTGATAAAGACTTAGACAAGTATCATTAAAAGCCCTAAATCAAATGTTTTCAGAACCTCGCTGAGCAGAGAGGGGACTATAAACATAGCGCTTGTATTTTCCTGCCTGTTTGTCAGGCTGATAACCTCCAGATGTCAGATCCAGGGCTGGAGGCACTGCAGGCCTGAAGAATGCCCTAGTAATGCACAGGCTGCCCGGGAGCAAAGCTCTGCCAGCTGGCCCAGTCTGCCTCTGGGTTTCAGGAGCCCCAGGCGCATCAGGACACACTAACCGACTTCCCGTCAAATGTTCATACACACACAGACACACTCCGAGCACATATGTTCATGTATTATTTTTGCACGTGTGTACACATGCTTCCATTCAGGCCAACACACACGAATCTCCACATGTGCGCACAGGCATGACTGAAGCCACTCTACATGCACTTAATGTGTTCATACACACAAGCAGAGACAAAATAAAGAAAATTTTGAATATTCATCGAATCATCACCACGCTGCCTGGCAGCTTACAGAACACACGTTCTATTTCTTCCCTCTTTCCTTTGTAAATCTGGTATTTTCACAATGCCAGCAGCCTTTCATCCGCCTTGCTGTTTGAAAGTGAGACTCCACATGCAGTTACTGTGCTGATATCCTCCAAATGCACATTTACAGTCAAGGATGTTTCCCTTTCATTGTCTCTTTCCACCCCGTCTCCTGTCACCTGACTGACTTTCTGCTTCTTTTCAGATTTGACAATATTTCTAGAAGAATGATTGGGCAAAAACAATTGCATGCTTCAACCTTGTTATCATCAGGCCTGATGGACACATGCAGCAACAATTCATTCATTGTTTTTTTTTTCATGCTGATAGCCAAGAAGTTAGTTGAGGATGCTATCGTGGTAGCAACACTCTAGATGGGGAAGAGTATGCTCATGGAGTCATACTGTATTATGTTCTACATTCCTAACTCTGTGCATCTGTGCTCCAGTAGCTTATGTCATGCAACGAAGGTGATGCTTTTTTGGCAGGAAACACATACATAGACATATATAACCGGTACTGATGAACTTTTAATCAGAACATAGTAATATGACAGCAGTATTATTGTTACTGATAATAATAATAATAATTATAATAATGATAATATCATCAAAACTGTATCTGGATCCTGCAGCCTGCAAGATGAGGACAAAGGGAGAGAGAGAGAATGGAAGGAAGCAGACACAGACTTGGGAAGGAAGAAAAAAAAATAAGGTTAATGACATATAATTAAGTCACATTCATACCCTGAGTGTGAGAGAGTGAGTGTGAAAGTGTGAGTGCACCACAGGAAATCCCCCAGCAGTCTAGGTCTATAGCAGCATAACTAAGAGGTGGTTCAGGTTTCCCTGAGCCAGCTCTAACTATAAGCTTTATCAAAAAGGAAGGTTTTAAGTTTAACTTTAAATACAGAGAGAGTGTCCGCCTCCCGAACCGACATTGGCAGTTGGTTCCACAGGAGAGGAGCCTGGTAACTGAAGGCTCTGCCTCCCATTAAACGGTCAGGGACATAGGCTAATAGGAAAACATCTTGTGGGAACCCACAGATAACTATTCTGCTTGTAGTGATCGCTTCATATCAGCTACTGTTGTTAATCACGACGCTTAGTTAGCATCCAGGTTGGCAGCTTCCTCGTTGGCAGTTAAGTGTAAATGAAAGGGAAATGTAACTCACAATGATTGTTGCCTTTTTGTGCTTTTTACTAATGTAAAAGTGTGCGTATGTAAAACTGACATTAGTAAAAGGTTTATTTAATTTGTTCAAGTGATGGACATGATCTATGTTGCCTCCAAACTACCGACCAGATAACTGTGAATTTAGATGCCAACTTGAGCATTCCTTAGGGCCATTTACACCAAAGACCCAGATAGACTATTCCAGTAGGGAAAATTGCTGTTAGACATGACATGTTTAGTTGTAGGGGCCGTCCAGCAAAGCAAGGTGTCAAATGTCACTGCAGACATACTGAAGTGCTGAAAATGCCACTTGTCACCAATCTCCCTCTTTAGCAACACATATTAGTATTATTAAGTAATTAAGTATTATTCCAATAAATGGGATGACTTAAGTTCAGTGGTCTTACATTGTGACACTGTAAAATCCGCTTGTGTTTCTGTCTATTTCAGATCAAGCACAATAAAATAACCTCTTCAATGGTTGCCATGTTTGTTGATGCCTGGAACTTGGCATTTGGCACTGCCCTCTCAAGGAAGTATTGCGCAACATCCATCAACACCAATGCAAAAAACGCACTGATGTATGTAGGCTAGTGACGGAAATAATGTTTGGGATGGAGGGACAGAAAACCCATGGAAATAGAGTAGAAATGGCTCTAACAGACTAAAATATATTTTTTATTATTATTTTACGTGCTTTTATTGTGAATGAAAGAGCAGAAGGAGGCAAAGTTTATCAGAAAGTTGAGGATGTAAAGCTACAGGTCTGGAATAATGTCCGCTGTGGCTGTTTCTATACTAGTGAATAGCACCCTGCAGTATAGTAGAGATCAAATATATTCAGTCTGTCACGTTCTGTGATATATTTTGCTTGATCACTGTGGATTTAAGCCGAAGCTTGAAACTACCACTGTGCCAATTTTCAGAAGGCTTTTCCAGCCAACATGATAATGTGAGCAAAGCTGGCCCAAGGCATAAGTGAACGAAGATGCTTCTTGGGGCCACCTGGTAAAGTGTGTGGATAAAAAAAATAACATTAAAGAATTCAAGATTTCTTTATTTAGTTGGTCTAAATAATCTTACGTTATTTGGTTTTAGTGTGAATTTGCACATCTCTTACAAGTTTTAAAAACCAAAGTGATGAAAGTGTTTACTTAATTCAAGTTCAGTATCACCACACTTAGTGCTTCACTTTGAATATGAAAGTAAAAGTTGATACTTGGCAACATTTATGATTTCACTACCCTCTAAAGTAGAAAAGAAAGGTACACTGGTTTGGTGTAAGTAACACAACTAGAATTAATACAGTTTATAGTGTTACCTTTATATCAATAATTGTAAGGCACTGGCTACTCTGAGATGTCGGGAGGGGGCCTCAAATCAAATTCTGCTCAGGGCCCCATAAAGGCTTGGGCCAGCTCTGTCTGTGAGCAAACTGAGTCACATGACATCCGGAGCTCTATTAAAAATCCGGATGGTTCATCGTCATTCATTGGAGTTTATCCTATGATGCATATGCTTATTTATTTTTACATAGTTGTTTGTTTTCACTTTTTTGTTTGTTTGTTTGTTTAAAAGAGGCATCTACACATGCATAGCTACAGAAACACACACCCACACATGTCCACAGACAGAGACTAATTCCACCTTCTGCCCATAGAGGAGACTGGCACATTCCCTGTCTCCTACCTTATGCCAGTTGGTACCTGTGAGTGTTTTGGATGAGCAGAGTTGGAACAAACGTTATCTTATCAGAGAAACACATCTGGTCCTCTCCTTCCGTTTTCTGTCCTCCACCCATGCACGCATCCTGCCCAGATAAACCAATAACACCAGCTTTCCCAGAGACCTGTGCTGAGCTCACAGTCCAATCCTCTGAGCTGTGAATGTGCAAAGACTTGAAACAAAAGATGAAAAACACACAGTTTGCTCAGGTGTAGCTTACAATTTCCCTCTCGCACAGACAAAGCATGTGTATATTGATAGGATGGACTTTCAGGCCTGTGTTTGGCAACGTGTGCGTAGTTGCTCATGTGCAGATGTGTGTCTTTGTTGGACTGATGTTGTCCAGGTGGGATTAGCAGGAGGATTTTCACTGTGCATCAGATGTCATAGGCACATGTGTGCATGTGTTTATACAATGTGCAGAGACCACAATAGGATTAGGTGGATTACAGCGAAATAATCATCTTACACAGGAGTACACCACAGGAGATTAGGGTTTTTACACGTTTACACATTTACACACCCTTCATACCCTTATTGCTCCTGTCAAGATATGAGTAAGAACATAAACTTCTTCAATGCACTACAGCCTACTATACATTTCTATATGAGAGTTTTTAATAATACTTGGTGTGCAGGCTGTTCAGATGTACCTCAGCATAATTAAATGATGCTTATTATACATTAATGATCAAAACAACTAAGAGTTGAACAGCTAAGGTAACAGGTGGGTTTGCATATTTTTGTGGTGCACAGGCTGTATGTTTGGAATGCAAGGCAAGTTTTTTTTATATAGCACCTGTCAACATCAAGGCATTTCAAAGTGCTTTACAATAAAAAAAGAAAGAGAAATGCGGCAGCAGCAGCATTGCAGATATAAAAGGCATTATAAAAACACAATAAAAACATTTATATAGAGAGGTAAAAGAAAGAGGGCAGAAAAGAGATTAAAAGAGACTAAAAGTTGCATTCATGAGATACAGCAGAGATAATCTTTTCTTTTTAAACACAGTAATAAAGAGATTTGATTTGAAATGAATGAATTGACATTGCAGATCTGCACTCTTCTCTGGTGTCCCCATGTTTTGTCCTGGTTCTGGGGACACTGAGCAAATCTGACCCACATGACCCTAGTGGTCTGGATGGTTCATAGTGAGCCAACAGGTCTGAAATGTATTTTGGGCCTAAACCATTCAGTGCTCTAACAGCAATATTTTAAAATCTATTATTTGGCACCTGGGAAGACCTGGTCCTGCTGCATCATAAGTCCTTTAAGTCATGATATACTCTTCACATGATAGTACACAAGCTTTGTGACTGTTTTAATGTGGCTTTTTTAAAGTCAGGTCAGAGTCCATGTGAACACCAAGATTTCATGCAAACAGAATTTAAAGGTTCAAGTTTAAACTTAACCCCCAAAGTTTAGATGGAGTTGCGAATTATGGATAAAAGAAAATAGCCCTATAACACATATAAAACTGATTGGTAATGTACTTTTTCGCGCACACACCAATTAGTGAGAGTGGATTTGACTTCTGTATTTATATAACGCACCAGTAGTGAATGCACGCAAGTCGGGTGCGGGAGCAGTGGGCAGTGCTTTTCTGCACCCGAAGACCATTAAGGGACTGGGGTGCTCAGAGGCACCCCAGTCCTTGGACCTTCTGGGGATTTGAACTGGCGACCTTCCAGTTTATGAGTCCAATTGCTTCCTCTTTTCCATGGGCTGCTCTAGAACAATTACCTCTTAACATCAGGTTTTACTATTGTTTTATATAGATTTTGGTCAGATGTTTTTATTTTAAGTATTGATAGCATATTTGCCAGTTGCTTTGACATCACGCTGAATAAAGATTCAACACTTGCATTCAACATTATGAAATGTGTATGATCAAGAACAGTGATACATATTGTTTTCTCTGTTCCTCAATACAATTTTAAAGTAGTAAAACTGGCCATAGTTCTATTCTTTTTTTCCCCCTTTCCTCAAATCCTATTAACTGACACACTGGACAAATTTCAAATTCAGATTGCTCTGGTAAATGGTTTAAATTATAGGTGTTACATATTTCACTGACTTCTTAGTTTTTAAGGTTTTTTAAGGTTCAGTGAAACATTGTATAACTGTGACTTTTTGAAATATTACATCATAGGGCTCAGATGTAGTACCAAAATATATACTTCTTTAATAGGTTTAACAATAGTGCACAAGGATGAAACAGCATAGACTTGGCTTCTGCTGCTTTAGCCCATCTGCTTCAAGGTTTGACATGCTGTGCATGTTTGTTTTTATTACTTTTAATTTCAAGCATCGACCATATCAAAACTATAAAAAGGTGCAATCATGTAATAAATGCAATGAAAAGAGGTGTCTGAGCCTAGTCAACTCTTTCTGTTTGCTATTTTGCCTCTGCTCAAGGTGAATATTCAGTTTTTTTGCTTTTTTTCTTAAAGAAAATCTTTTTTTATCTTTGTAAGGGCAAAGTGTCACAGTCTGTTTTGTCTTCACTGTGAATAGAGAAGACGAGGAAAAGGAAAAGAAGAGTTAATATTCTGGTCTGCAAAAGGAAAAAAGTGCAAAAATGCAGACACAACACCTCTGTGGACAAAACCCAGTCACATAGCCTTAGGGAAGTCTCGATTTCTTAGACAGAAACCGTTGGCTTGGGCAGGCTCAGGTGTTCTTGCCAAGGGCCTCGTGAAATCTGATGCAGCAGCTTTTAGAAAAAGTGTTTATTTATGTTTCCCAGTATTTGCTTCTCTATCACTCTCCCAAAATGGGTTTGTTGTTATCAGGACAGCCAGTATTTCAGTATCAATTTAAGGAGAGAAAACTTGTCATTTCACAGCACTTTACAGATTCATCTCCCAGCCTGTCATGGTAAAAAAAAAAAAAAAAAGCATTGTTCATTTGATAAGATGTGCAAGTAATTCAGTGTGAGATGTAGGGCGATACAATATGATATATTTTACTTCCTCCTTTTTTCAGGTTGGCATTGAAGAAATGTTGTCGAGAGTCTGGGAATCCCAACCCAGAATAATCAAGTTTCCTCGAAGACATCAGAGAGGCTCTTCGGTTAATGGGCTGAGGCGTCAGAAGAGAGACTGGGTCATCCCACCTATCAACGTCCCTGAAAACTCCAGAGGTCCTTTTCCTCATATGCTCGTTAGGGTGAGTGAATGTTTAATGCCCTTTATGCACCGCGGAACTTTTGTATAATTTGTTTTGCAGGAAGGAAAAAATAAATAAATAAATAAATAAAACTAGGTAGATATTCTCGACTACACGGTATATTCATTCTCAGTATTGACTTAAAGCAGCTGAGACAGAGGAGTGAAGAAAATACTGTGATTCTTACAATCACCGTGTGGCAAAGACTCAACATTCTGGTATTGTCTCTCAAGCTGACTCAGCAGGAGAAAAAAATTTGCTCTTGTCTACAATTTAAGTCATGATGCCGGGTGATTTGTCTGCAATCTCTGGGCACCACAGAGAGGTAGACAGAATAAAAATATTTCTTACTTCTAAAGTAGAAATTATTAATTTCATGCTTGGTTTCAGAGATCCGTGGATTACTTTGGGGTATTCACTCCTAGTGGTGTTTCTGCACTAATGAGAAGCTGTGGCATCCGTATTTGACGGAGTCGAAAAGAAATTGAAAAGTGGTTTTGAAAGCAGGACATTTGGCTTTTCGCAACAAACAAGGCAGTGGTTTAGTTTGAATTGACATGGATGCAAAGTGTGTAACAGTACACACCAACACACACACACACACACCGTTCAGTGCATTTTCTATTATGCATGGAAAAAAAGAACGAAAACATTGTGCTGTCTCCTTTTTAATTTAAATACTGGTTCACTGAAAAAAAGACTAGGTTTTTCCAGAAAGAAATCAAAATAAACTCCTTCATAAAATCCAGAAAATATTAAAATGCCCTTTGGTTACGCAGTTCCAGTTGGATGGCAATACATATTTGTCATGTTTGACCCCATGATTTGTAGATTAGGTTTGAAAATGGACATTGAACAACCAAAAACGATACAAAGTATATTCTTCTATCAGTCAGTCCATGAACAGAGTTTATGGCTTTGTTATCGATGGAGGAGGTTGCATTAACTCTCAAAGAGGAGGAGAAACTTTGAATGTAATTGAAAGACTGCGGGATATTATGAAAATCTTATTTTTAAAACATTTAAAACCATATAATAATGACTCAGTTGTCTTACTCTATAGCCCTTTTTTTTTTTTTTTTAATTATTTCTTGATTTATTTATTTAATTATACTATTTACTTCATCTTTTACCTTAATGTTTTCTTGTCATGGTGTGTTCATTGTTATTTTTGTATGTACCTTTTTTAAAAAAAACCTTAATTTGAAAACAATAATATCCATTTCTCTAAGATCCATTAAGTAAAAATACTTATACTGAACATTTGGAGGGCTTTCACCTATTTTTCACCTTAAAGTACATGTTACTTGTACTTGCTGAACTGGATTGCTATTAATATAAAAAAAATACAAATTAAATGTATACACTAAGGTGCTACATGTAGAAAAATACCTGACATTTTAAATAAGTTGTGCTCGTGTCTATAAAAGGCTAGTGTAACTTGTGTGGCTTGGTCACGTTCAGCAGGTGTTTAAACCCACTGTTCTTAACCAAAGAGACTGTGCGCACATCAGCTGCTATAAAAACACCTATGGCACTCGTTATAGCTTTTGCATGGTCTAGTCATTACCAAGCAGCTGCTTAAAACCCATGGGAAGCTGTGATTGCACTGTAGTCATTTTACTCTTTGTCCCACTAAAGTTAACACTTGGGTGACGTAAATGAGCACATTCAACGTGCTACTATACAGATGGGCAACATACGGCCCTGGGCCTGGATCTGCTTCCACAAACCACTTTTAGGTTACCTCCAAGTGAAACTCTTGCTCAGCTTAAAAAGAGTGGATACCTATATATGTATATATATACATATATATATAGTCGCCGTGAAATGTTCAAGTATTTATTTGCCAAAAAAAAAAAAAAAAAAAACTAAAGATAATCAAAAAGGGGGTAACAAACTAAGGGCAGGAGACCTCTGCATGGGGACACTAAGGGAAAAAGGAGACGAGGACTTACAAAAAGCAAGGGGTAAAGAAACGTGAGCAGTAGAAAAACTAAACTGTTAGAGTTCAGATGACGAGAGTTACCACTTAGCAAAACGAGACGCACTCGAAGGAAGGCATAATCAGGAAATGAGGAGCAGGTGCGGGGATCGGAGGCTCCGCCCAGCAAAGGAAGTGCGGGTTAGGCAAAAATAAGAGACAGGAAGCCGGACCATGACAAGATTTTTACAGGATTTTTTTTTTTTTTTACAGCACAGATACCTTTTTGTATGCATCATGAAAAAAAGGGGAAAATGTCATATTTGTAAAACCACTTGGCATTGAAACGGATAGTGGGTGGGTGAGATTTAGGTTGATGATGTCAAAACTGCTTGCATAAAGGCTAAAAATCACCTGTATTCTTATATGACTGGTATTCACATCATACACATATTAAGTGTGTAACTGCAGTGACACAATTAGGGCTGCAAAAAAAAAAAAGAAAAAAAAATCATGTTTATGCTCCTAAACATGATTTTTTTTTTTTCTGCTTTATTCTCTCCATCTGACAAATAATTAATCAAAACTGAATGATTTTGGTTTGTGGACAGAAGAAGACATCATTCTGAGGTTGGGGAAACACTGATCAATAGTCTGTGGACCAATCAACGAATTGAGAAAATAATCGACAGATTAATTAATCATAAAAAAGAACTGTAAATTGCAGCCCTAGATACAAATTTGATTTGATTTCTATGTCTACACAGCCCTAAAACAAATCTGATCTGAGGCACATAAGCTGGTAAAGTCGGAAGTGAGTCACTTCAGTCTGGTCATCTGAATGTAGCCTTTATCTTTGTGATCACTGTCGCTGACAGCAGGGTCTCACTCCTGTTTGTCTGCTGGTACCAGTAGCATTAGCACACTGCAGGATGAACAAACACCATCATGTCTGAAGTTTTCAGTTCTGATACATGTACTGTTACATAAACTCATCAGACAATGCCTCCGCAGATTTGATTACAAAAAAAGGGGCACCCAAAAAAAGAAAAGCTGCATTGTTGAAAACCAAACAAAAAAAATAAGTTTATATTTAGATGGACCTGGAACCTGTTGTATTTTTCCTTTTCATTTTCCCACAGTGTACCATATAATTTTTAGAGCTGGTCAGAAGTTATGAGACATAAACATGGAAATAGTTTTCTGGTTTTAAAATTTAAGCCTAGGAAGTTGGATGGAAGAAGCAGTTATAGCCACCAGGGGACAACTCTGCTGGTTCCAAAAGAAATCAGTTTGAATGGAAAACCATTGGAAAACGAGCCAACTTCCCACCTGACTCACAGCTTCAGTAAACATCTTCCTGAAGAATTAATGTTCTCTGTTGCTAATTTCGGGTTTTCTTTAGTAGAACATGAACAGTTTTACAATTTATGTTCACATTTAGAGGAAAATCAGAACTGTAGCAAATTTGAGCGGTATGGTCCAATAGCTGCCCAATAGATGTCTGCTTTCTGGAGATGGCTGTTATCTTTCAGGTTTCAAACAGTGACGGCAAATCCGAAATCTCAAGGTTTCAAAAAGGGAGTTTGTTTTGCGACTGGAATAATATGTCTAGTTGTATACAGTCTATGGGCTTACATTGTGACCGCAAGTCTTCATATGTAGTAGTAGTTTTTCATCACTTATGTTGTTAATTCCTGGGGCACCAGGCACAGGCAAAATGGTAGACAGTTTACTAGAGGGTAACAGACTATCAAATACATGCAAGAAGAAGCAAGTTTGTCATGGAAGCCTCATATACTTGCTGCTTCCCCTCACACTCTCTTTCACTGCCTCTTATCACTCTACCAGACAGACATGCAGCTTTCTGCTGGCATTTCTGACACACACACACAAACACATATGAACTCACACACATATGCTCACACAAAGTCCCTTACGCCCATTTGTACAGCAAGGCTTACACTCCCGGATTACGGAAATCGCCTTTCACCAACGTGTCGGGCAAGAGGGCAGATTTTCCGGCACAGTGTGGAAATGCTCACCCTCACAAACAAACAGCAGGAATCTGTGGTGTCAATGGGGCAAATTGTGCGGCCCTGTTGGAGAAACAGACCCTTTTGTATCCACTTTTCACATGTCAGGTGTTAGATGGTTAGATTAAACCTCAGGAGCTTCCTCTGTGTGTGTTTGTGCATGTGTGAGAGACACATTGTACTCGACCACAGCATAGATGTGCCTCAGCCTTGAAAGCGATGCACTATGGGGAATGTGACTCTGCTGCTCTCTGAGCTCATCTGTCCCAGACTTTTCTCTGCAACACAACTCTCCAGTCTGACAGACAGCCATGGAGAGGAGCAGGGAGGATTTCATGCTTTATCTTGCGGGTCTCAGAAGTGGTCAGGAGTAACCTCTAAAGCTGACACATTAGATTTCAGGACACGACCAGCTCTCATGCGCTCTGCAGACTCATTGACTTTTTTTTTTTTGCTTTTGTTTCTACAACTGAGCCTTAAATCTGGAGTGCGTGACTTTTGGTGATTTTTGTTGTTGATGTTATTATTCTGCCTCTGTTTGGTCTTCATGAACAGAAACAATGAAACAACATATGTCTGCTGCATCCTTCATCTAAAAGTGGGCTCAAGCATTGCTCTGCTGCATTGACCTGACTGAGGGAGCGTTTGTGTGTATACGGCAGCAGCGCAGGGGCCGGTGGGGTCAAGAACAACTGCTCAATTTGCTCTATGGCGGAGCTTTTAGAGCAGTAGAATTGACTTCTAAAACATTATGTGGTGCTTCTTTGTGTTTTCAGTTGCTTGTGTCTCTCGTGACTCCTAACTCATCACTTCCTGTGTGCACATGGAAGATCTAAACATGCTTTACTGGGAAATATATTTGCGTGGAGCTGATAGATTTAATCAGCTTTGTCCACCACTGTGGACCTGTGACAGAATAGATCTTGTGGACAAAATCTCCATCTATCTGAGTGGGCAACTACAGAGACCAGCCTTCCATTCATACCCACGATTCTTTGTGCTCCCTGTCTGCAGATCAGCAAATAATTGTTCTTTCTTTCTTTCTTATCTTTTTAAACTTGGCTTACTGGGTTCTTCGACAATCATATAGTTGGTAACTTGTTCCACATTGTGATGGCTCTATACATAACAGATTTGCACACTGCAAATATGGTGCATAGTGGTGTGCAATAATTGCTTAATAGTCTTATGATGCATCCGAGCAATACAGAGCTTCGGCATAGGAGAGCGACAGCGAGCGTGAGAAAAACAGAGAGAGAAAATAGGTGAACATTTTGAAATCTCTCTCAGCATCTATCAAGTCTGAGGTCCAGAAGCATTCGGGTTTTCCTGCAATATTGAGAATTTAGAAAAGTTGAGGAACAGACCATCACTTCCAGACTGCAGTGACTTAAAACATCGTTGTACATCAACAAATATGTAAAAACTTAGAGCCTTTTTTTGTCATGGACAGCAAATGTTTAAGAAAATTGGTCTAACAATATTACAGACATACTTTAGCCAAACCCCATTACAGCTCTCTATAAAGAGAGAAAAGCTAAACGTATACAGGACCTCAAGTATCACAGGTTCGACTTAACTGAACTCTGAGGTAGTAGATGGAAAGAATGACTCCCTTTGAGAAACTGAAATGTAGTCAGCAGAAGATGGAGAAGGGAGAGAAAAAATGCAGTTTCTTTGGTGAGTGCTGTAAATCCATGGGGTGAGAGAGGCCAACATTAGTTTCAGGCCATTTGTGGCATTGTCATCTCAACCGTCTCCTGACGCACCTACACTGCGACCAATGAGGCAAAACTGAGGGAACTTGGTCAGAGTAAAGGAAAGGAAAAATTCTCCTCTCATTTAACCAGGCCTAAATCTCTCTCTCTCTCTCTCTCTCTGACTCACAGTGAGGTGAGGAAATTTAATTTATCAACATGAGCTTAATATGAGTGACTGCAGATCAATCAATCAGTCAATCAATCAGACTTTACATCACCTTTCATACAAAGCAATGTAAATGTTTCACTGAATAAAAACATAAGAATCAAAAAGCTCCTACTTGAGGAACTAAGGGTTCTTAGGGGTTCATACCTTAAAAGCAAATCTGATAAATATGTGAAGCCAAGACCATTATGAGGTTTGAAAACTAATACATATCTTAAAAATCAATTCGAAACAGTAAGCCAGGGCAGTGGGCAGTTTTAAAACTTGCTCTCTTTCTGGTCCTGGTCAGAATATGTGCGGCTGAGTTCTGTCGTAGCTGAATCTGAGCATCACCATCATTTGAGTCTAGATGTAATAATAGCATGTATTAGTATATCTGTGTTGGCCAGACAGAGAAAATGTCTGGCCTTGGTGATATTTTTCACATCATAAAATGCAGTTTTTGTCATATTTTATATGGGCATCAAAGTTAAGACTAAAATGACTTATTTATCAGGGTTTTGTGCCAGTGATTACAATTTAAAACAAAGATTGTCGCTGTTTTTCAGGACCAATTGCTAAAACCTCGTATTTGTTGTTGACCTGTATCAAAATAGTTGTAAAATGCATGTAAAATGCAGTTAAAAGGGGGATCATCTGATGCGTCGAAATTGAACGGGAATCCACAAATCCACAGAGATTGACTGATACATTGCAAAACTCAAGCTAGGATACAGCCAGCAAGGACATTATCAGACATTCAGACCTGCAGTATCAACATCTTCAACGTCTTTATTAACTTCAATTCATCTTACTCCAGAGAGTCACTGAAAGGTTAGAAGAGCCTGGAGGGAAACAAATGGATGCAACTGGCTTTGTGACAAAACACTCAACTCTGTAGTCTTCCAGCTAAAGATAACAAACACAAGCTGCAGAGCCATGTCCATTGGCCATGTACTTTCAATTCTCGCAACTTGAAACAAGTCATGTCCAGTGTTTACTCGTCGGTGGCCCCTCGCTCAGTCAGTCAGACAGACAGTCATTTCCTCTTCTTCACTTCCTCCAACAATGGTTTTGTCTGCTTCTTTTTTGCTGGCTCTGCCATGATGAAAGTCTAAAGTACTGGACTCCCTGTTTTGATCTTATCCACTGCCTGTCCCAAAAAAAAAAGTTCCCACATGGATTTAACTAAGCAAACAGGTAAGAGCCTCCTATTGGATAATTACTGCATGGGCGATTATCTTTCAGCTGGCAACAAGTTATTTAACCACTGGCAACTGATGCAATGAGTAGCTTCTCATTTCTTATCATGATCAGCGAATAATTAAATCTTTGGTGAAATCAAATCATAGAAAAACAACAGTAGGTCATGTGGTCTGATGAGTCCAGATTTACCCTGTTCCAGAGTGATGGGAGCATCAGGGTAAGAAGAGAGGCAGATGAAGTGATGCGCCCATCATGCCGAGTGTCTACTCTACAAGCCTGAGGTCAGCTGACTACCTGAATATACTGAATGACCAGGTTATTCCATCAATGGATTTTTTCTTCTCTGATGGCACGGGCATATTCCAAGATGACAATGCCAGGATTCATCGGGCTCAAACTGTGAAAGAGTGGTTCAGGGAACATGTGACATCATTTTCATACATAGATTGTCCACCACAGAGTCCAGACCTTAACCACATTGAGAGTCTTTGGAATGTGCTGGAGAAGGCTTGGTGCAGTGGTCCGACTCTTATCATCAGTACAAGATCTTGGTGAAAAATTAATGCAACACTGGACGGAATTAAATCTTGTGACATTGCAGAAGCTTATGCAAACAATGCCACAGCAAATACATGATGTAATCAAAGTTAAAGGTGGACCAACGAAATATTAGAAGTGGCGACTTTTTTTTTTTTTTGGCCAGACAGTGTAGTTGGTACCTAGCAAAAGGGACGTGGTTCAATTCTTGTTTCTCAAAAAAAAAATCGAGACTTCACAAGCCCTCCTGATTCTGAAATCTCGGCAGCCCTGATCTTGCAAAGCTGGTTTTCTGCTAACAGACATGGGCTGGAGTGGAGACAGACCCCAATATTCCTGCAAAAAGCCATTTAATCATCAAAACAACTAAGAAGCTGTTAAATTAGAGTGAAAATCCTGCATAGTTCTGCTTTAAAAGATGTGCTTGAGTGATCGTGAGAGTTTATTCATATCACAGTTAAAACACAGATACAGTAATTAACAACCTTTGGCACTTTTCCTCTATATAGTAATAGCATGGATTGGCTTGAGTCCATCCAACGAGTGTCAAAACTGAACAATGCTGAAGTGATCTGTTAAAAAAAAAAAAAAAGAATTACTAATCTCCAACATTTACCAAGGCATTTTTCAAAAATCTTAATTTTTAACAGATGAGTCTGGTGTATTTAGTAACAGAACTGGCGAAAGCCAGTGATGGTGATTTTAAAGGTTGTAGAAATGGGGTGTAAAAGACTTTCTGTCGGTCTTAGATGATTATTTTAATATTCTGCAATTCCACCACCGACGCAAAAATGAAAGAGCCATATCCTGTGTTCACTACTTTTTCTCTGCTTTACTCTGTGACCTTTACATGGAGCTTAATGAAACGATAATGATATCTTTATCTATAATGATAGTTTTATCACACATTCACATTCTTGAAGAAAAATGAAGGGCTCAAGGTGAACATGCAAACTGCCTTATTAGAGTGCATCTCACTATGGTTTAGTTGAGCTCATTATTTTGAATAGGCCATTATGGCTGTGCTCTCAGTAAATATATGACAATACTATGTAGTGTTAAATGAATCACAGTCAGAAGAAGAAATGCAGGCCCCTCATTTTATCAAACTTGCCAGCAGTTCACTTTCCAGAAGACAGGTTGACTCTCGTTAATTACCTTACTTTATAAACACTTTATCTGATGGCTCTCTCTTAGATATGATGTTACTGTTCACATCTATAACTACAAGAATCTGTCACCTCATTTGCACATGAACATGTTCTTTGAAACCAAAAATGTGTGTCCACTCTATTGGATTTGCCGCACTGCTGGTGAAACACAATGACGACAACACATACAGACAAAAAGCTGTAAGGACGTGACCATTGACACTCATTTGGTCATGGCCCAGATACTGTGTAGACAGATATACATGTATGCATGATTTAGAACGACACGAAGGGCTGCAAAGTCACAATGAACCACTCAAAGCTGCTTTACACCACTGTTTTGCCATTCACCCTTTCACACCCATTCACTCACACAGTCATACAGGGCGTCTACAGTATGTGCAGCACATTTTCTAGCACACATCTATCATACCCATTCAAACACTGCTGACACAGTCATCAGGATCAATCCTGACAAAAACCCATCCATTTGAAAAACGACCACTTAACCACCGTGGATCAGCATGTATATATTCCTTCTTTGTTCAATATAGCAAATATATATATATACCGACATTTTATGGCCCAAACAACTTATTCATTCCATTTAATTCAGAAAATAATCAACATATTAATAATTGATGAAAGTAAACATTAGTTGCAGCCCTAGACACAAGTGTGACCTGAAAATAGCAATTGGATTTCTGTGTCTGAACATAGTCTTTATAAGGTATATACTCTGAACAATATGTATGTATATGTGATATTAAGTATATTCTATGCCTGTGTGGGGGCAAGATAGCTAGATGATATTGTAGCGTCTGCACTGCTGTTTGCTACCTAAATAAAAACATGATGGTTTATTTACAACCTCATATTGCATATTGTATTTCATTACAGCACATAATGACTTGACAATGTGCTGTTCGGTTCCACTTGTTTTGGCTGCAGTTTTATTGCTTTCTCCGTGCATTCGTTGTGTCTAGTTTGTGTGTGTGTGAAGACGTGTGCATGGGCACATTCCTCAACAGTCTACCAAATTTAATTTTGTCACCAAGCTGAAACCTTCACACAATTAAAACAAAAAAGAAAATCACAGAATATATTTACTTGTTACGGCTTCATTTCCCCTCACATTTCAAATACAGTAAGAGGAAGAGCAGAAAGAAGCACAGTAAAATAAATGTACCCACTTGCTCTATTTAAACACCGCAAAAATAATATAGTAATATATTCACTTAAATTACATTATGCCCAGAACCACCCTGATACTACTTGAAGCTTCAGTTGTATATAATCAGAGGCTTTCATTAACAGTCTTGAGCAGTACTTCAAAATATTGCATTGAATGAACATAGCACAATACGGCTGTGAGTGGTAATATGTCACCTTATGATATAGGAAACAAAACAATAAATGCAAATGAAGTGGTCAGTGTCAAGTATAGGAAAGTTGACATCCTGAGGTGTTTCAATCCGGGTTTAAAATCTTAAACAGCAGAGTCTGCACTTTTAAGGGTTCTTAATGACTTGCTTTTAGCCATTGATTCTGGTAAGTGGATCATCCTTGTGCTTCTTGACTTGACCGCTGCACTCTAAAAAAAAATAAATAAATAAAAAAAACTTTTCCTCTACAGCTCCTCTTTGACTTGCTGGAGCCATGTGCACCTTTGCATCCTGTAAGATCAGCTGTTCTTTGTGGTTGCTATCTCGCCGCTGAAGCTTAGAGGGGATCGGGCTTTCATAGTTGCAGCCCCTAAATTGTGGAATGCTTTATGTCTGTTAATTGATTTAATTTTACTATTATAAAGCATTGTCACCAACTGTTGTTGTTTTTAAATGTGCATTTTAAATAATCCTGATTGATTGGATTACATATTTTCAGTACATACAGTTGAACATGACTGTGAAGGTTCTCAGTCATCCAGGTCATTGTCTTCTTCTGTATGTAGTAGCTGTAGGCGACTGGACTGGCTTGAGTACTTGCGTATAGTGAAATTTCACTATAACGACCTGCGTTTTGTCATGTTTTATGCTGTATTCATGTGTTTTCATTCATTGTGGTATTGTTATTTTTCTCATTTCACACACCAGTGCAAGTGACTGCAGCCTAATAAATGACCACGTAAAACTGTATTTTTCATTCATAATTAAAACAGTGAAACTTTCTCAGTGTAAAGTTAAGGGATAAGTTTTTATTGCTGCTCTGTGCTGTACTCGGACAAACTCACTTCCAGTGGCAATGGATAGCATGGATTAATAGTAACCCATTCTAGTACTTCACCATGACTCTAATAATTCAGTCTATACATGGTTTAAAGCATTAAGTAGCGCTTTATGCTTGTATTAACTCAGTCTGTGTACAGTCATCATTATAGTCAGCTTCATTTTTCCAGGTTTATGTGCAATATCTGTCTATGATAGAGATTCACTTTAGTTCTTTAGCTCCATATTTTGTTGACATGTCTCATTTTGGTGAAAAGGTTTCTAGGGCACCCCTCACTCCCCTTTTTTTTTTTTTTTTTCCTGACACAATCCTTAGAGAGCGTCCTAGATCTTTGGTGCTGAATCATTAACAATAACAAGGTCTCCAGGAACAAAGTTCCTTCTAATCTTGTTCCACATAGTTTACTTTTTCATGATGAGGATACACTATCCAACCTCTGCCTATCTGCCAAAATGCTCCCCATGTTTCCATCGTCTTCCAGGCCTTACTTTTGGATCAGTTCTGACTGTGTCATATGGTGTTGGCCTGAAAAAATAAATGTTTGATTCTGCTGATCCTGGATGTTCTTTACACAGTTACTTTGCCATTTTTGTCCTATTCTTATATAAGATTTTGGTTAATAGCATCATTTCAAAAGATCTTACAAGACATATATAATCTCTATGAACATGAATATGGAGAATCTGTTGACAGGGAAAGGGTTTGGGGAAAGGGTTCTCCTGGATTCCCATAGTGCATGTATGTATAGCACATTTTTCTGTCACTCATCTTACATACCTATATTCTTTCACACACACTGCTGCCACAGTGGTCAGGAGCAACCTGAGGTTGTTTCTTGCCCAAGGACACATCGAAATGTAGACTAACGGAGCCAGGACTCGAACCCACAACCTCCAAGTTGAAAGACGCCTCACTCTACCACTGAGCAACATGTAGGTGTTTGCATGGCATTGTGTTGCTTTTTTTTCCATATGCAGATCGCTGTTGTTGATGTCAGCAGCAACTGACAAAATGTGATTGCAAAGGGAAAATGGAAGTCTTTGACCGAATATCCACTGACTGGACATTGTTAGTCACATGATAATGTTTCCCAAACAACAATATATAATTGCATCTGCAAATGAATTTTAGAGCTATGCTTCCTTCCGTTTGTGTTTTCATTGTCCTTTTTATTCTCAAAAAAGATGCAGTTGTGAATACCTCTGGTAGGAAGAAATGTTAATTATAAAATAAAGAGAATGAAATTAACAGCTACAGATTTTGATTTAACCAGATTTGGAACACTCCTAGGCATTTGGTGTTGAAGGATGTGAAGGACAGTGTCATCCATGTGTTCTGGGCTTTGTGATTTTTTTTCCAGAAATACATATCTCCTACACCACAAAAGGAGTTTTGATGTATAAACATTTTGTGCACACTGGTCTTTGTTTGCTGGTTCACATTTGTGCGTGTGTGTGTCTATGTCTGTTATTCTCACCATCCCCAGTGGGACAATTAGTAGGTGACAGTCCCATTAGCGGCTACCCAATAGTACAAAGCCTGTGTACTGTTGTGAGTGACACAGAGCTCAGCTTCTTGCTAAATAACTGCCAGTCTACCCCCCGTCCACTCTGACCCCTTTGGCAGCCTTCGTCTGAGCCACTCAAACTCCCCTCTGGACTGTCATTGGCAGCCTTAGCAGCTCCCTGAGCCAAACGTGGTCCTTCTTTCAAGCCTGAGCTCCAACTGATTGGTTGGACCTCGCTACCCTTAGGCGTGCCAGAGGGGCTTTCAACCGGCCTTAGGGTGCGGCTGATTGGCCAGGCTGTCCTGGTGGCATGTCTCCTATGGGAGCTTGTGGCAGCAGCTTAGGTTCAGGGATGCACTTTGACTATTGCGATACGTAGAGTGGAAATGTGCAAGAACAGCAGAAAGCTCCCTCACTGCCCCTCCCTCCATCTGTACATCATGTGTACTGGTTTTACTCTGTGCGCCCAGTTTTCCCCCCTCTTATTGTAGCACACCATGTCCTCACTATAAATATCTGTAAATTAAACCAAGGGAGGAGTATCATTAAGATTTTACCGACTCCAATACTGATATGAATATTGGAATTGTTTATCGATACTGATTCTTATCGATACTATAATTCAGTGATTCACAAAGACGGGTCCTGGGAAATTTTCTGTGTTCCTAGACACATTTACAAAACCTTTTTAGTTAAGGTACATGTGTGTTTTAAATAACATGCATAAAATGTAAGTTTTTATGCATGTTTTTAAATTAATTTACCAAAGATATTGTCACGGGCTGTACAAAGGGAGGCTGGACCCAGATGCAGGCACGGTCAGAGGCAGGGAAAAGTTCAACAGGTTATTTATTTTAAACAGTGAATGTGCTGGGAAGGGGGAGTCAGGAGCAATCCCCCAGGAAGGGGGAAGAAGGCGCCGTGGGTAGCCGCTCCAGCGGCGGTGAGACACAAGGGAGATCCGACCTGGCGGTGAGTGAGGCTGTGGAGCAGTGGAGCAGTGCAGCAGTGCAGGTGAGAGAACAGTGGCCAAAACTCACGGAGAGGACAACAGTGGAGCACACAGGAGCAGTGACGGTTTAGTTAAGGTAAATGTGTGTTTTAAATAACATGCATAAAATGTAAGTTTTTTTTAAATTAATTTACCAAAGATATCTTGGAAATGATTTGTTTACAATTCAGAATGATGGGTAGTTTGGGGCAATTTGGCAAAAAAAATCATCTTGATACATTTTCCCATATTGTCCGATTTCAATTTTTATCGATTTTTTTTAATGCTGCTGAAAACTTGACATTAGCTCTATATTTTACTAGTATACAAAGCATGTAAGATGCATTGCCAAGATGAATGTAGAAAAATACGTGCATTTATTCATCTCCCCACCACTGCTGCTCCTCCAATACTCCACAAATGTCACCTTTATTTTATTAACAGTTTTAATAATTGCTACACTATTAACAGTACTGCTAACAGTACTACGTTAAAAAAATGTGTCAAATTGACCCCAAAATTTCGAGCCCCGGTCCACCATGACTGCTGGAGTTACCAACACAGCAGAATGCCACACGTAATTGCCTGATGTCAACAGCTTTATTAGGGGACAGCTGGAAATTGGAAAATGTTAGTAGTATTTTCAGATTTTCAAATGTTCTCATGTTGAGTTGGAATAAATTCAGCATACAACATACATATCTGTAAGTGTATTATTGTGTCCAGATGCTTACTGATACTTGGGACAACATGGGATCAGTATCAGTTTGATACTGGTTCTTGTCACAAATCCCCAATTAAACTTGTAGTATAGTTTCCCTATTGTCCTTATTTAGGGTAGAGCAGGAGAATGCAACTATTTAACAAGCTATATCTCCCCAGGGGTGTGTGGCCTGCTTGGGGTGGGTAAGACAAGGATGTCAGACTCTGCCTCTTCCATTCCCAGAAGGAATAGGTAATGTGTCTGTCTTCTTAAGGAAGACAGAATCGCTGCATTTGCTCTGTTCTTGCCCCTCTCTGTGATTCGGGGGAATTAATGCCATTGTTAAGTAGAAAGACTGCTGGTACATTTCAACAGGATTCTTACCTCTCGCGGAGCTCATCTAAAATTGCCTGGCTAATACCGTAATTGGGTTTTTGAGTCACTTCTTAACTTCCATTAATATTTGTTCTCATGCTAACTGCCCCCTTTTTTCCAGTCCTACATTTCATTTTGCTGTCTGGGTAATGGAGGTGGTGGCAGTGACGTGCACGCACGTATGAGCTTCAGATAGTGTATAATCTTGTGTTAAATGGATACAGCACGTTAAAGCGGTGGGCCTCCTTCCTCTGACTAATCATGAATGACGCACAGTATTTAGCTGGACGGTAAGTATGAGGCCTGGTTGAGAGGCGACACGTTGCTTTTCAGTTTAACAGTATGGAGCCCTGGCAGCTGACGTCATCCAACCAAGGTAACGTCCACCTCTATATTAGGCACGCCCGATATTAATTGATCAGTATCACAGACATTGCCTTCAAAATGTATTAACGGCAAACACACCTAGATCTGTCGATATGAATAATGACTACAATAGTAGGCTAAATAGGCCGCCATCTCCTTGACATCTATGCTGGCACCTCTACAAATTTAACGTTTTTGCTCACTAAAGAAAACTTAGATCTACATCTGCTGTGACATCAGTATGAAAAATGTGGTTTTAATTTCACTACAGAATAAAATAAATGACTTCTGCAGTTGGGCACAGGCAAAAAAGAAATATATACCGCATATTGTATCAGTTATGGGACCAAGCACTCCTGATATATTGGTATATCGGATTTCAGAAAAAAGTCCAATTATTGTAATATACATGGATATGCTAGACTGATTTAATCATAAAAGTGAGGATGTTAGATAGACGTTGTTCTCTGGGATTCCAAAGCAGTCTGAGACAGGCTAACGGGAGATCATTTTAGTGCATCCCCACAGATTCACAGGCGAGGCGATTCCTGCTATGAATTATGTCAATAGCAAGCAGAAGAAGACAGAGCGATGGAAAGCCACAAGCAGCAGATTTGGGGGTTAACGCTCAGTAAATAATGGACTCAGTGAGTCAACGTTATGCTTACGTGTCACTTAAGCTTCCAGTGACAACAACGTCAATTTAGCTGGTAGACTCCGTAGGTCAGTGTTTACCACAAAATCAGATTGTGTCCATTTGTTTCCCCTCCAGACAAATGATGAATAGAATTTAAACCAGGGAGATGAGGTCCAAAATAGTGTCTTCTCTGGCTGTATCCAACCTCCTAAGATAGGACACGGAGGCATCCTAAGGATCAGATGCTATATTCAGTTTGTCACGTTTTCAGATATATTGGTCAATGTTCGTTTTAAAGTGTGCAGTGAACTCTGACAGATTAAATCCAGCCCCGGTCCCATTTGTTTTTGCTGTATCAGGCTGCCAACATAGCGGTTCACAAGAACTGAGTCGCATAATGTCCAGAACTCTGTAGCCAGGGGGCCTATCATGCCCAGGTCTACTATAGAGTGTTCACACTGCTCACAGGGACCGTGCTACCTTTGAGTTTTAGTGTCTCACTTATTTTTTCACACAGGATGCTTGCAGTTCCCAGAAAAATGGACAGATAATGTGATTGACATCCTATAGCAGCATTATTACATTAAACACTTTATTTTTACTATAGTTTTAGTGCCTAGGCTGAATCTGAATACATGAAAAACAAATATTGTACTGTTCAGTATCTCTTCCTTTCTCTCTGGCAGCAGACATGCAGCCAGTGTAACACAGCACAACAGACAGAGTCAGAGTTGTTATTCTTATAAGAAGATGGTTGTTTTTTTTGTTTTTTTTTTCCTAAAGATTGGCTTTACTGATTTATTTCTTGTGAGATGTTTACTACATCAGGCAGGGGTGGAGACTGATGGTGGAGTGGCTCTGCGCATGTCACAGTCAAAAGGCAACAACAGGAACTTTTACACTCCTTATTTGGCAATGCATCCCTCTTGCAGCTGAAACACATGCAGGTTCTTCCTGTACACTGATGAGTGTATGTCAATTCCAGTCAATCACAGAACATGTTTACAGTTTAATACTCGGCAGGGAGATGTGGTCTGAGGATGTATGTCAACATGTCCGTGATCGATCACAGTAATTAGTTGTCATTAACTCACTCGCACCAGTTTGTGGAACCTGCGCATCACCAATAGAGAGGCTCTGATATTAACATCCTGCAGCAAATCGGTTAAAAGAAAAAGACTTTTAAGGTAAATAAAACCAAAACATTCTTGTTATGAAAAGAGTGTCTATTCTATAAGAGAAAACAACTCATTATTTATTTCCTGAGTATTTCTATGCTTCTTTACCTGTGAGCAGTATGAGCATAGATTAAAAAAAAAAAAAAATCTATCCTCTAAACACTTCATATTAGCCCTTTATAATAACTTTTAAAAGCTTTTATTTATGGGTCATGTATTCACTGTTGTCAGTTCATTAAGGGCCTTACGGTTTGTCTGCTTTCTCTGATGTTTCCCTTTGTGCCTCTTCCCCCTTTTCACTCAATTAAATAAAACTGGATTGTCTTTGTTCCGTGCGTGTCTAATTCGGGACCCAAGAGCAGGCAGGCGTGGAGCCGTGAGCAGTTTTAAAGATTGATTAAAGTCACTGAACAGGAGCGAGGAAACAATTCAAAGTTCATGCAGAGGTGAAGCTGATCTTCTCCCAACCATAGCAGGGGACAGTGGAGATGAGACAGTGAGAGGCAGTGACGATGGTTGAACAGTTCCCAAAGCAGCGACAGAGATCAGCGAAGGCGGTGCCCAAACCCAAACAGTGGCAAAGAGCAGTGAAAATGACGAGCATTTCCAAGCTGTGGCAGAGGACAGTGCAGATAATCATACAGCTCCAACCTGAGACAAATGACAGTCTTTTCTCTTATACCTCATATTAAAACAGCACCCATACAGGGAACGTTTTGGCTTTGAGTCTCTAAATGGTCAAGATATATATAAAACTCTATTATCTTCACAAAAAAAAAGAAATTACTGAGGAATTCCTGAATAACAGTGTCAGGCGTAACCCACAGTACTCCATTTGATATATTTTGTTCTAGATATGCCTTCTGTTCATCCTGTCCTAGTTGTGTAACACCTCTAGTTTGAAAACTCAGGCTTCGTTATTGTTTGAATCATCCGGACAACATTTAAGTCTGGATGGAGAGAAACTGAGATCTTTGGAAATGAATATGTACTGTAAGTCCACTGAAGAAATAACTATTCACTTTTTACTTTCTGAAACTATATTAATATATTAATATATATATTATAGAAACTATATTTCCACCATGGTACAGTGTGGTTTGGTACGGTATGGTTTGGAATGGTAAAGCCCCAGGTCAGGTTTGTGCTTCGACAGAGGTGGCCAAAGTACTCACATCCTGTACTTTAGTAGAAGTAAAGATACTTATTTGATATGATATGACGCTGTTAGAAGTAGAAGTACTGACTCAACTCCTTTACTTAAGTAAAAGTAAGAAAGTACAGGCTCTGAAATGTACTTAAGTATACAAAAGTAAAAAGTAAAAATGCATTTTACCGTAAGTTAATGACGTGGGAAAATGAAAAAAGAAAATTCCATACACAAAAGCGGATTGTTTGTTTATTTTAGTAACCTCTACAGTGCTATTGAGGATGTCACAATGTCAGATTTTTGTGTCACGATTATTGTGAGAGGAAACAATTGTTATGGTGTAAATAATCATGATAATGATAATTTATGGCATGAATGATTTATGCATTTCATGACAGGAAACACTGGGCATTTTTTAGCCTACTTTATACAAAGGAAATAATAATGAAATTAATAATAACAATAATAATATATATAATAATAATAATATTATTATATAATAATAATACCAAATAAATCTATACGGTTGGGAATGTTGGACACATTCTGAAGTCACTGTAGCTGCTATTTGAAACCAAAATGTTATATTTTTTTGAAAATAAAATTAAATTGCTAACATAAACAAGTAGCCTTATATTAGGCCTGCAGTTTAAAAGCTAATTTGGATAACCTATAACTGATGGTGAAGGGTTTTTCCTGTGGAGTTAATAACAATAATATATATATATAATAATAATAATATTATTATATAATAATAATACCAAATAAATCTATACGGTTGGGAATGTTGGACACATTCTGAAGTCACTGTAGCTGCTATTTGAAACCAAAATGTTATATTTTTTTGAAAATAAAATTAAATTGCTAACATAAACAAGTAGCCTTATATTAGGCCTGCAGTTTAAAAGCTAATTTGGATAACCTATAACTGATGGTGAAGGGTTTTTCCTGTGGAGTTTTTCCTCACTCGATGTGAGGGTCTAAGGATAGATGGTGTCACTTGCTGTACAGACTGTAAAGCCCTTCGAGGCAATTTGTGTTTGTGATGTTGGGCTATGTAGATAAATTTGACTTGACTTGACTGCATGTTGATCTGTTAACATTTATTTATACAACTAGAAAAGCACTCGGAGAGCAGAGGCCTCCATTTTGCCCTATATTGTGATTTTCACCCAAAATAATTCGTCCTAGAATTATCTACATTATTGGATTCCCTGACCAAAAAAAAATACTCTTAGCATTTGAAGTCACCTTAATATCATTATTAGTTTGATAGTTATTCACGAAAATCAATATGTCTGTAATGGTGGTTTTCTTCTGGATTTAGCTTTGAAGATATTAACGATACCACAAATCCATTGACACTCGTGCGATTCAGCAGAGTCTCATGGACTGATGACCTGTCCAGGGTGTACCCTGCCTTTCTCCCTATGTCAGCTGGCATTAGGCACCAGCACCCCCCCCTCACCATCCTCATGTAAAGGATAAAATAGTAGAAGATAAGTGAGTGTACAATTTCATTTGGCTTTAGCGACATATAAACATCATATAAATCAGACAGCCCTCATGTGTCTGTGGAAACTCTCAAACTGTGTAACTTCAATTGCACACTTTTGGGCCAGTTTAGTTTTTACCTTGATATGGGCATAAAAACACCGTCCCAAAGGTGTTGGGACATGTTCGATGTGTTGCCACAACCTTCCAGAAACAGACTCAACCGATCAGATGCCCGTTATTAACAAGGACACCCTGGTCATTTTTAAATAGTCGAAATGTTCCCACACTGTGGGAGTTCATTTGGTGGATATGACGGATTGCTACTGTGGCTATTTGTCACTATATGAGAATAGACTGCAGACGTTGAAGAGAAATGAGCAAGGTAGTGACTTTTTTTGGAAGGGTACCAAAAAATGTAACGTTTGGAGCTGGTTATTTACGTACAATTCTTAATGGAAACGCAAAAAATGTACCGTACTGTACGAAACTGAGCCACTCGATTGAAACACAGCTTTAGAGAACAAGTGCAGAGGTCCATTATATCTTGTCTGTTACATGATATGCATTTTTTAGGTACTTGTACCCTTTTCAAGTGAAAACATAGTAGAATGGATGCTGCCCCAGTACTAGAGCAGACAAAACTTCCTCTAGTCAGGCTGCTTGCTAAATTGCATTGATATGCCTCCCTGTTTTGTCTGCAAAATTGAAGAAAGGAGTGCAGGAGAGTGAGAGACAAGAGACAAACTGGTACAACAGTAAAAACCCAAAGCGCACCAAATGAAAAGAAGGATATATAAGAAACGGAAAAAAAAAAGCATTTCACAGCAATATGGAGCTTCTTTATTCCCAGTTCGGTTTCCAATCCATAATGGACCAGCCTGCTTGCTGCAGACGCAGCTGTTCTTTATGAGTATCAGGGATAAGTGTGTGCGACAGTGGCTGTCAGTGGCTCTCACTTGAGAGATATTAAACCTGAACTCTCTGCAGCTTCTCGCTCACAGACCTCCTAGGTGACTATTTTTAAAACCATCTGCACCATTCCCTTCTCACAATGTCACTAAACTGACAGGTTTTACTGCTCTTTAGTGCCACACTCTTGGATTTAAAGTCGTTATTATAATGTTGTGTGCACAACTTTCCAGCACAAACATCCACTTGGACACAATGTTGGATGCTTGACACTTTAGTGGTCAAGAGTCAAGGTCATCGTCACCTCACAAAATGTATCACATATATGTAATACCTCAAATAAATGGTCTAGATGAGCAGGCACGGGTGTATGTAAGTGAAAGTTGGCTGGTAGGTAGACCTGAAACTGCACATTGGATGGGTTTATTTTGCAAGAGGGAAAATGGATGGTGAAAACTTGAGGTCCCATATTTTTCCTAATTGGAAATTTTGTCTCCATTTTGTCAGATCATCTCTCTTTTTCTTTTCATCCGCTGCTTGCTATTTCCTGCTATGTCATTTTGTCGGAGGTTTCTGTGAATGGCCTATTAGACTATTTGAATTCCTCTTCCCGATCAAAAGTAGGGCACATCAGCTTTGACGAGTGACAAGCGCACAGCAGGAGGGATCAAAGAAATGCAAAAGCGAAAATTTAAGAGGAAGTAAAAAAAGCATGTCGTTTTGCCTTTTCCCTCATGTTCAACAAAGAGAAAACCAATAGTTTGGAACATAAGATGAGACATTATCAAACGGGACAATTTTCAAGGAAGCATGTGTAGTTTTCAGTTGTACAGGTCCTTTGGGGCAATGCTGTTAAACATAGCAATTTGTTCATTTGCAGTGACTCATACCAACAGTCATACCCACGAGGTTTATTGTCAGTTTTGCATATTTTAACCTAAAAGCAGAAACACTGAAGACTGCTGAAGATAGAAAAATCATTTGTCCTCTCCAGCAAGATGGTAACATTAACGTGCTAACCTGCTGTGAATCTGCTGAATATGGGAAAACAACTGAAAGCTTATTTACAATAAAACTTTAAAGAACTGGCATCTCCAAGTCAACAGACAGCAGCCTAAAAAGTGTTCTATTCTTCTTCTTCTTCTGCTTGTGGCTTCTCCATTTAGGGGTCGCCATAGCGAATTATCTGCCTCCATCTTGTCCAGTCCCTTGTGTCCTCAACTGTCCTCATGTCCTCCTTCACATGTTCTTCTCTCCAGCAGCTCCATCTTTAACGTTCTTTGTCCAGTATAATCACTGTCATCTGCCATCTCAACCTTGACTTGCTTATTTCATTTCGAAACCTTTCAAAGCTGCTGCTCGAATATGCCAATCCAGTCCATCCTGGTCACTCCTGACAAAAATCTCAGAATCTTCAGCTCTGCCACCTTCAGGTCCACCTTCTGTCTTTTAGAGTACCGCCGTCTCTAAGCCATACACCATAGCAGGTCTCACCACCGTTTGCGACATTAGACATATGAGCTTGCAAAGAAGAAAGAGTAATCATGATAACAACAACAGCAATACCAATATTGAATCATGGATAATGAATAGGGGGATGTGATTGACTGACTGAAGGGAGAACTGGGTAAGTAAATCTTTTAGTTTAGTCCTAGGAAAAAGCAAAGAGGAGAGTAAAAAAAAAAAAAAGAATAATAAATTAATTGTGCATTGTGGTTCTTAGGTGGTTAACTCCTCAAACTAAAACCAATGCTGGCAAAACCAATTTTGCCCATTATTGGAATTTTGGATAATGAAAGATAGTTCACCATGTTTCAGTGTGTTATATGCATTGTATGATAAATTTTCAGAGAAGACCAGGTCTCCGAGTACGTAAGGCTTCCAGTTAGTCAGTAGTTTCTATTAAAGGCACTCAGATATTTGGCAGACTCTGTCGTAATTATAGTTGACAGCTATGACAGCTAAAGCGTAACTGAGAAGCTGCCAGAAGGGTTCAGTCATAGCCTATCTGTGCGCTGACTGACTGGCATCGCTTCCTACCATAATACAACTCATTTTGCCTTCGCTGCATTTTTCTACAGCATATTAATGAGCCATAAAAATAAAAATGAACTTAAATCCTTGCACCAAACTGTTATAACTGCTGCGTTGTAGTTTTTTTTCCATATTTGCATGTGACTCCAAGAGTGCAATCACTGAAGTTTAGGGAAACTAAAGCTCTCAAAGTGACCTACCCCAGTGCATCTAAATATAAATTTTAAACACTGTTCATAAGCAGCTTGACAGAAATAAATGTTTAAAACAAGTAGATACAAGTGGAGTGCGTCATGTAGATTGAGGGTGTTGCACTTAAGAAAAGTTGTTTTGTGGCAATGCACTATAGCTGAATATACATATTACAAATCTTTTCCTCGAGTCAATCTATAAAGGTCAACTTGCTGAAACATTGTTTGAAACAGTAGAATAAGAAATGCAAATAAAAACGCTTTTTCAGATGCCCCTCTGAAATTTTGATCTGATGATTTTATAATACCTAAATTTTCAGACTTAGTGGAAGACTACGATTGAGAGTTGACCCAAATCAATAAGTATAATTTACCAGCATATCAGTAGATTTTCCTGACTCCCACACAGCAGAAAGGATATGACCTTTCTTTCACAACCCTCTGTACTCTTCCACTCTCCCAGTTCCTCATCTGTGTCCTTCTTCATGGCTTTTATGCATCAGGTTAATTTGGACAAACCGGCCCTTTTATATGTAAAGTACATCCAAAAGTTTCATTCTAAGGCTATGAAAATCAAATGAGTGTTAAATACACTTCTCCAAAAAGTTCTGCTAAATAACCTCTTTTGTTACACACTGAACCATAATAATGCAATCATATATATATATATATATATATATATATATATATATATAAAACATAGGCCACTGTACCTGTTCTGAAGTCACATTTGTTTGTACATTAGAAGTCCTGCTTCAGAATTCACCGGTATCGTTGGCTTGTCAACAAATGTACACTTGACCACAACATACATGTATTTATCTAGTTGTAACAAACCATACAATTTAACAACTGTGGGGGGGGATCCAGAGAGGAAATTCTACATTATGTTACTTTAAGTCCTTGTGACTGCTGCAGGTTATTTATTTAAGGTTAGTTATTTAAAAGGGCTTGTGTATTAGTGTACTCATTCAGTACTAAGTGAAGCAGTTCAAAATATCTTCTCATTAAACCTTTACGATATTACATGGGAAAAAGTGAAAAGATAAATAGGTAAAAGTGTTGTAATAATACTGAATTAAAGGACATCTTAGGCTATCAGGTGTATATGCAACACACATACACAGTCCCCATGTGAGAACTCCACTGGAAGCAAACAATACATTTCTGTCAGGCACTTTGCAGCCTCTGGATATAACTGATAATTACAAATATAAAGTAAATTCAGCTGGTGTAGACCTAACACCATTGTTATGCGGCAATAAATCCTTCCCTCATGAAGGTTATAATGTTCAGTCTGTACTGCATTGTTTGAAGGAAGTGTTGTGGAGAATGTATTCGTGGTGATGATGAGCTGTTTTGTTATTTGGCCTGTTTTCCCTGCTATACAAGTGTAAGGTGTGAAAAATAATTGAAATACTTTTGCGTAGCTAAATTAAGCTATGTAAATCAAAAAGCCTGTCTGAATGAAAGTGAGGCAGGCGGTGCGGTGAAGATGCAAGGAGTGGTGGTAGCGGAAGTGGATGAGTTTAAATGCCAGGAGTTAACCATCCAAAGCAATGGACAGTGCACAACAGAGGTGAAGTAGAGAGTGCAGGCAGGGTGGAGTGGGTGGAGGCGACTGTCAGGGCTGACGTGTGAAAGAAGGATTGCAGCAAAGGCGAAAGGGAAGGTCTGCAAGATGGTTGTGAGACCAGCTATATGTATGGCTTACAGACAGTGGCACTATCTAAAAAACAGGAGGTGGGGCTGGAGGTGGCAGAGCTGAAGATGTTGAGATTTTCCTTGCGAGTGACCAGGATGGACAGGATTAAAAATGAGCCTAGTCGAGGGACAGCTCAGGTTGAACGGTTTGGAAATAAATGAAGAGAGGCAAGGTTGAGATGGTTTGGTCACGTGCAGAGGAGGAACGGTGATTATATTGGACAAAGGATGTGGAAGATGGAGCTGGCCGGATGTTGTGAAGGAGGACCTGAGGACAGCTGCTGTAACAGAAGAGGACCAGAGAAAGAAGAAGTTGATCCGCTGTGGTAACGCTAAAGGGAGAAGCCAAAAGAAGAAATTACCACACATAGCCCATTTAGGGTTTTTTTAATTAGCATCAGAATAAAGCAGCGGAAAAGAAAGAGGTGTGGAGACAACATTAACTCAGACAAAGTGCTATGTTGCTCAGCAACACAGTTGGTGTTGGTGCTCTTCCCTGTGCCCATGAGTTACAGCAGTCATGTGTTTAATCTGCGCGAACGTTACGCTGTGAGTGTTGTCCACCATGAGCTTTCCCACAGGGCACACATCGGACTGGTTCATTCTCAGCGTAAAAATAAAACTGGTCCACTCTGCCTCTCATTGTCACGAATGGGATCGTTACAAAACAGCAGAAATGTGACTGTGGCCTCAGTAATGGTAGAAATGAACCCTGTTTTCATCATCAATGTGTTCACATTATGTTTATCCAATGATGCATTAAAGGAAAAGGAAGAGTCCACTTTTAAGCACTGACTCCACCAAGTGAGTTGCCATCACTGTGAACCAGCCTGTGACACGGACACATGGACGAACAGATGTTAGCTACTCAATGTGGGACTCTGCAAGCCTGTTTTCTTTTTTCACCTTTTGTCTACGGAGCTCCCCCTACAGTTTCGGAATACTGATTTTTATGATACCACTTTAAACATTCATCAATTGTCATAAAAATTCAACACCGGTGATCCATCCTTCCTCCCCCTCTCCTGGCCATGAGCATTTTTTTTGATCCGGCAAACACAATCCCTTTTGCATGTTTCTGTGTTTTTCAATTCTCGTCATTCGAAAAAAGATGGTCCGATGTTTACTCGTGTGTAGCCTCTCACTCGGTCAGACAGTCACTTCCTTGGTTTTCTCTGCTTCTTTTTCACCGGCTCTGTCATAGTGAAAATCTAAAATAGCGCTATCATTTCCTTAATGTTCTAGCCAGTACCTGGTGTGTGTGTGTGTGTAGTGCCGTGAAGCAATTTGTGTTCCTCACGTGACCCGAGACTTCGGGAGACCTTTGATTCTGAGGACTTTGGGTCGGCGGCCTTGAACTTGCAAGGCTGGTTTTCCGCTAACAGACAGTAGGGGGAGTGAAGACAGCCCCCACTCTACCCACAACAAGCCATTTAATCATCACAACGACTCCAAAGCTGAGTTCTGCTTTTACCAAAGGCTCACCTCATAACATCTAATGTCTGCTATGGGGGATATGAGGGTGCAACAAAGAGAAAATAGACTCCATTTTCTCAACTCCCAATAACACGCCAGCCACTAAGGCATACAAACCATTTTAAAAGGTTTATTTAAAACAAACATTAGATATCTGCTTGGAGTCTGGCTGTGTGTGGTTCAAGGGATGTCCAATTTAGAGAAGCTGGCCTGATGTACTAGAACCTCCTGTACAGGACTAATAAAAACTTCAAGGATCCACCTTAACACACACGAGTCAGCCATGCACACACACACACACACACACACATATATATATGCAATTTTCTCTTACTGTTAGAAAACCCTTTTTGGCAGAAAAATTTGTTTTTTACCTTACAGCAGTGCTTCTCAATTATTTTCTGTAATGTTCCATGTCGTCCCTTAAGGGTCTGTATACTGCACGTCGCTTGCCCGGTGCAAACATAACCCTACACCATAACAACGAGAGCGCCACTGCCAACTACTGTAATGATGTGCAATTACACTTGATTCTAGTACGGCAAAAAAAGCATGTTCCCCAGGGTCACACGCGCCCCACCTGGGATCTCACCACGCCCCCCTAAGGGGGCGCGCCCCACTATTTGAGAAGTACTGCCTTACAGGGACACAGGAGCTGCTGCTCTGTTGCTGCCTTGTTTGGTATTTTTGTGCCACTTAGGTAAAATCTCATCAAAGGATTTCTATAACCAAAGTCACAAAATAAGACATTCGAACATAGTGATGGAGGGAGTCATGGATCAACATCTTTTTTGTGGCTTCTGTATGCCATGATGTAAAATCACTAATTTTCTCTATGGGCTTTGGTTCAGGGAGTGAGTAGTTTACAAAGTGGCACAAAGCTGTCTAATGGCGAGATACACTGGTAAAAGTATTGCTAAGGTACCATAGATTTATTCACACATAGTTCTTATGAGGAGAGCCTTAAGTAAGTGGCTTACTGTAAATATAGTTTTTCATGGATTCATGGCAACAAACCTCTTATCATCAGTGCGCTGGTTTTAATCACAACATCCTATGTTTTAGTGCAAGGAGAAAACTGCAATACTTCCTGAGCCATAGTCAAGTTATTTTGTACATACATGGAGACAACTAGCAGACAGAGTCCTCTCCTTACATCGACATCTGTCCCTAACTTTCCAACAGCTGTGTCTCTGCTGCAGTTGCTGATTTGACTCTTGTCAGTTTTTGTATTCTGATAGTTTATCATAACTTATTTGAACCTGTAACAGAGGAACTAAACCTTTTATTCTGAAGCAACTTAAAATGATTTGAAGTGAATTAGCAGGCCCGTCATTTCAGCACGCAAGACTTAATTTTCACTTATCACACTTGTGTTTTTGATGCCAACTTTTACGTAATTGGTCATTATAATACTTTTGAGCATATAGACAGTGGCCATTTAGCTTATAATGACCTTTTTTGCTATTTGTTTTTGTTGTTGTTGAGTGAAAACTTCTGATACCAAACAATTTTCAGATTAATCCTACTAATTGCAAACAAAGCAGCTGCTCATATATAAATGTTTGATCTTTGCACAGCATATTAATTGGATATTGAATTGTCCTTTGCTAATTTGCAGCCATTATCCATCTTATAGATTAACTACCTATAACAACAATCGCAGTAGCATGCATCCTTGTCCTCGATGGTGATGTTGTCTTGAATAAATGGGTGGTGTCGCTGAATGATCCTCTGGCTGGTGGAAGATGTTTGATGTGCCTTAAAGGTGAGGTGACATGACTGAGCCTGTTGAGAGCTATAAAGTAAAATGAGAGATGGTGTGTGTGTGTGTGTGCATGTATGTGTAGTCAACACACTACAGGACTACAACACACACCTTAATCATGAAGACAAGAGGCTTTTAAAGAGCATAAACCACAGATTCCCATTATTGTGTGACATCAGCGCGTGACATCAGCTCATAGCGGACTGTAACCCCTAATGATCCCATGGGTGCCAGCACTGCAGTGTCCCTTTTAATGACTTCCTGGCTGAATGATTGTTGTTCCCTCGAAGCTAAATACAGCTGGGGACCTAAAGCAACAGACACGTTTGTCCATTGCATACCAGAGTGCTGTGTTGTTCATTTTAAAGTGTTCCGAGAAATGAAGTGCAATGTGGGGTACCATTAAATAAACAGCACACGAGTCCCTGTTCATGTAGGCATCAAATTATCCATGCAAACAGGGTCATCATTTAGGGTTGAATCAATTAAATGAAATTTGGACAGTTAAACTTCACAGTGGGCTAATTAGGCAGCTAGCCGCTCGGCTCAGTAAATGGAGATATATTCCTCTGTCTGTTTGGGTTCTGTGCATCACCCTGAGGAGTTATAACACAACGCTAATTCTTCATCTAATTTTCCCCAAACTCCCCATTGTTTTCACTGCCTGTGTCTCTGCCTCCATCCTTCCCATCCTCCTTCTCACGCTGATAGCTGGTCCCACGGGATCTCAGCAGTTGTCAGTAATCAAGGAAATCACACTCAAAGAGCTACAAATAGGTCACTTATCTGATGTCTGGTCTGATCTGTCGAGGAGAGACTTCCAGTTAAGTCCTTTGCATCTGCCTCTCTCTGCTATTTTTAGTGCGATTAGTAGCCATTCTGCCAGGAGGGATGAGAGCGAGGGGAGATAAAGCTGTTGATAGACAGAGTGAGAGAGAGAAAAGGGAAAGGAAAGAAATCCCAGTATTCGTCATATAAGCATTTAGTTCAAATAGCTCAATTGAGTAGTTGTCACTCACGGGATTCCCAGGACTCTGGAGCTTTGCTTCTAAATTTATTCGCTTTATTGATATAAAGACTTAACATTAAGAGACAACGGTGAAAAGTGACATCAGGTCTCAGGCGGCCTTCATGTAGAATTTTAAGCAGTCATTGAAGCACAGGCCGCATGGCACGTAAAAGCCCCTTTGTCTGCTCCCGGGGCTATTAAGCCAGCTACACACAGACCGCTTTGAAGTTCCAGTGAGGAGACAAATCACACTCAAACACACAAGTGCACACGTGTGGCCACGGAAGCAGAAACCCATGGCAGGTGAAAATTCCATGTGTGTTTTTTTTTTTTTTTGCTGCACGATGGCCTTGTGAATTATTGAAGTGAGCTGGTCCTTTTGATCCGTGCTATGGTGTGCACGTAGAGAATCTCTTACCTTCCAAACACTTCACTACACATAAGCACACACACACACACACGCACACTGTTATGCACCCAGGAAATATGTTTGTACTTAAATGCATGGACAGGAGATGCAGGGTGTTGGAGTGGATGTTTATTTATTTTTTGTTGTTTTGTCTCCTTCACTGATAAGACAGGCGGATGATTTATGAAATTCATAAGCCAACTTCTCGGCATGCAGAGGAGACGAATCATGGATTTCAGAATCCAAGATAATTAAAAGAAGATAACTTATATATTAATTATCTTTTACCCAAACACATGACACTAATGATTAGAGTAAACGATAATATTATGTTTTCATTTTTAATGCTATAGTTTCATCCTGCTTTGATATATGTCATTTGTGTTGTAGTGTAATTGTCATGCTTCGCTGTTTAAATGTACACTATGTGCATCAGCTTGAGTGCATTGATTAAAAGAAGTTATGCCATTATGCCAAAAATACAGGATCCACATATGGAACTGATGTGGAATTAAAATTGTAAGTGTGAAAGCCTACAATCAAATGCTACACCTTGAAGAAGACCATGTTGGAAATTGAGAGAGAGAGAGAGGATATCATGTTTAAACAGAGAGGTGTTTTATGCAGAAGCCACTGTCACTGCTGAATGGATGAAGTAATTTCATTTTCACGCCTGATGTGCAGCCCCACAGACCAGGAAAATTGCATAGGAAGGAAGGAGAAAGGAGGTAAAAAAGAAAAGAGGCAAGGCTCCTTTTTTTCCTCTTTTTGACTCTGATTATTGACTTTGCCTTGTAACCATAGTGATGGCTCATAGTCGATGTTTCTGAACCCAATGGTGAAGTTGACAGGAGTATTAGGAGTATATATATATATATATGTATGGAGTGTGTGTATATATATAGAGGCCGTTTTGCATTGTAAAGTGATAAAACTCTACACTTTTACTTCAGTGACACTGATACGATGGTAATTTATGAATTTATCTTTGGTTATGCAACATGAAATGAGCTCCAAAATATAACCAAAAAATCACAAACTAAAAGTACATATAGAATGTGAAGCCCAAGACTTACCTTTGCCTCCCAGAAAAAAAAGATGATTATTTATGTAAATTATAGACCGTGAACATTTGAAAGCTTTCACTCCACACAGATGTTGCTGTTCATCAGTCAATTAACTCCATAGTTTGACTACCAAAACGTAAATAACCATGCATCTATTTTATTTTTTTTTACACTGGTTCTCACTTTACATGTTTCAAAGACACTACTGAATTAAATTATACTTTTCTTCCCTTAATTTACTGAACACCTCTAGGAAGGCTTTTATTCTCAACTCCAAGTATCCAAGTATTTCCTATGATTTTAATACACAATGTCTAAAACTGCAGAACCCAGTGAATTATGTTATGATTGGAGGAAGCATGATGACTGGAGGAACTGTCTGAAAGGTTGAGGCACTTTTTGTTTGACAGCGTGGTAGAAATATGCATGACACCAGAGACTTTTCTGTCTCAGTCCCATGCAGATTTTGCAGGAGAAGTGTTGAAACAAATAAGACAAATTTTGTGTTATTTGCTGACAGCCCATTTCTGTTTGTACACATTATACACTTAAAAAAAAAAATATATATATATATATATATATATATATAGCATTTTGTGTTTGATATTGATTATATTTTAATCCTCTGAAGCACTTTGAGTTGCATTGTCTTATATGAAAAGTCATGATTGATTTATTCATTCAGTTATTTTTTTATCAATGTGGGTTTGGTCATGGGGAAACACACAACATCTTCTATAAAAGGAATGGGGACAAAATGTATGTATAAATGTATTATACTGCTGGGTGTCTCCCTGATATGTAGGAAAAACAGTTCAGATCTTGTCCTCAACATTTTTAAACACTATATGTGTTCCATGTAATTATGTCATTACTGGCTATATTCATTAGCAGCGGTGTGCTATAATTAAGAAGAAGAAAGGCTAGTAAATGTGCCACAATGCCAGTTTTAGTTGGTGTGTGTGTACTTTAAAGGACCCATTCACTGTAATATCACATTTCTATTGCTTTTTGGTGTATCCCCCTGTCCTTCCCACATCTATGCATCACTACAAACACAAACTCTCTATATGACAGTGATATACTCTTTGTTAAAATAGCTTTTTAACACCACAGAATTTAAATAAGTGAATTATTACCACGTGCGTGAGAGGTTTTGTCCCCTATGTCACATTAATGCTGTTGCATTGTATAGTAACACAAGAGAGGGCATTGTCTTTTCTAAAGTCAACATGGTGTCACACTTAAGTTTGAAAATATTCATTGCAGTGGCAGTGGAGGCATTCATATGGTAAACTATGAAGTACAATACATTGCTCCTTCTCATTTGCAGATGTGTGTGAGACATTAAATGTCATGAAAGAATGTTTAAGATGGAGAAAGCACGATGGGATATTCAACACAAGTCAGGCAAACTGTAGTTGAGTAAAAAGGCTTAAATCAGTTTAATCCTGGCAAACCAGCAGAGCCAGAAATTAGCTCCTTTTTATGCTTATTCTTGTTCTGCTGCGAAGCTGGCATGAAGGTAAATTACACTAAAACATCAGCATATCAAACAATATCTTCTGACAGTGCATCTATTGTCTATGTTTCTCACTGTACATTGTGCTTTTTTCTATTTTCTTCTCCACTCAATGGGGTCACACCTAAAAGAATAATAAAATAAAATAAATAAAAATAAATGTTATAATACCCATCCAGCATCAAGCGTAAGTTCAGTACGTCCTTGAACGTTTCACATTGGTTTTTAAACTATTTATGTCTCCACAAGTGCACAAAAAGCAAGTGACAAAAACCAGATGTTCCTATCCGTTGATTGTTGTTTCTCCGTGTCTGTGTCCACAGATCCGCTCAGATCAGGACAAGGATGTTGGTATCCGCTACAGCATCACAGGAGCAGGAGCTGATCAGCCCCCAAGTGGCATCTACAACATAGATCCCATCAGCGGCAACATGTTTGTCACCCAACCCCTGGACAGAGAGGAGAGAGCCTCCTTCCATGTAAGGATGCATTGATTGTTAGACTTGTCCATGTCTGTTTTCTTCAATGTCCACTTATACTGGTCCCTTTGAAAAGCTGTTTTTTGTGGTACCAGTCATGTTTGTAAGGTTCCCACACATTTTTACCAAGTAATTTTCCAAAGTTTTCCATAATTTTTCCACATTATTTTGCCCTAAATTCCATGACTCAATTTTAGTAGCTTAACATAGGCTCTTACTTCACTGCACCAGTCCTAGAAACAGGCTTTGTAGCAAAAATGTAACATGGAATTTGGAATGGAATCTTATGCTGCGTTTCTACCGAGTGGAATGGTTTGTCTTGGTACTGGTACCATTTTGCTCTTGGTATGTACCAGAGTAAAATGGTATGGTACAGTCAGGGTGGAGCGGTCAGGGTACAGTAGGCTGATTGGGTGACAGGAAAACGTGTGACATTTAATGTCGTTCATTTTTAGCACATCGATATGTGACCCTTCCAATCAATTAAAGGTAGTGTTCTCAGTCGAAATACAAGCCTGACCCAGGGCAGTACAATTCAAAATCGTACTGTACTGAAGTATACAGAGCCCAGGAGGTTTACATCTGTGGAAATTTGTGGCCAAGCTTTTATCATGCATTTTAGTGTTATTGTCAACAGTGAAGTGGTTGATTTTTCTGACCAAAGGTAAACAGTCAGTTACTTGTCTTTTTGTATTGTATTATTCTTGCAAGAAGGAACAAGCAACACAGAGCATCTAGACAGCCTGTGCAGAAGTTTGGGGGAAGGGAGTCACTGCTTGGGTAAAGATGTTTGACTTCTAATAACCCTTTTCTGCCCAACAACTATATGGACAGCAAATGGTCAAGAAAGTGTGATAATAGGACAAGGAGTACACGGGGAGGGAGAAGTTACTGTATGTGTGTTATAAAGGTACACAATTCATACATGTCAGTTTTTGATTTTCTATTATATTAGCGAGCACACAGGTACTACACTTTTATAAAATATTAGATAGTATAATTACCAGGGTAGTGCCTATAAAAATGCCATAGACTTCACTTATCTCCTGTAGACTTTACTCCAACTCCATTTATTTGGAAATTTTTTTTTTTTTTTATATTTCTTCGAATATTTATTGAAAATGAAAAAGTATGTTTGTCATTTTCAAATATGTATACCTACAGGATATTATGAGGTGTGTTGCCATTTTATAGATTGTATCACAGCCCATTGCTCACACAGGACATCATGTTTAGATTAAAATGAGGTTATAACTGATTTTTTATTTACTTTGGTAGGAAAAATCCACTATTTGTCACAATAACACTAACAATAGTGTTGGTTCAACTCCCGGGTCTGTATAACTGTACCACTTGTCAACCTATAAATGTTAAAATATGCATTTCCTTTTCTGTTCTCCATCTACCCTTCATACTAACATTAGTGTTGTATGTCTAAACACACACTTACAGTGCATATACTGTATGCTTTGGTTGGTGTGTGTGTGTGTTTGCTTTGAATACTGACTGATATATGGTGTGTGTTTCTTTCATGAACAGAGGAGAGGGGTCCCTGCTTCTCCTCCATCCCTTCTCACTCTGTAGGTGGTTTTCCCACCAGCCTGTTTTTATGTGCATTTTCAATTCGGGCTTAAAAAAAAGCCTGACTGGAAACAGAGAAAACTGAAAATGGATGTGACAAACTTAGCTTTTAAGTACAATGTAAATGCAGGTAAATGCAATTAATAAAGGAAGATGTTTGGAAATCAGGTTGACTGAAACAGGATCACTCCTTAGTGCAACAAGTAAAGAATAGTAGAAGCAGTGAAATATGAAGTATCAACAATTACTGGTATTCTTTCTTTACATTATCAAGTTTCACCTTATCATGCTTACTTTGTGGTGACCCAGGCTTTTCCGTCATTTATTGTATGTCTTGGTGAACTAACTTCCAATTTTTGCACAGATGTACAGATAGATGTGCATTTTTTAAAAATTTAGATAAAATTTGCAATTGAAACCTATTCTGTAATTCCCTTTAGACCTCCTCCAGAGTGATCTGATCAGCTTGAGGTTCAGGTCTGAATAAAGCCAGTGCATCCTAAATGTTTTGTCAGATGTGAAGAAACAGCATGTGATGTGTCTTTTATATTGTGGGCGCAGTCCATCACCAGAACATAAGCAGGTCCAGGCTTTATGGGCTGTAAATAACGATTAGTTTCACCATTGCTTTTATTTAGTTCGTTGATTATTATTGATTAGGGTTTGTTCCATAAAATGTCCGAAAATGGTTTAAAAATGTTGAATGCTATTTCCTACACCCCAAAATGGTGACACTCTCAGATGTCTTGCTTTGCCCTCAAACCAAAAATATGTATTTTTTATCTTGGAATTGATTTTTGGAGAGAGCAGAAAATTTTTACATTGATGAAGCTGAGAAATCAGAGAAAAGCAGTACAAAGGTTGTGCTAACAGCAACCAAAAAATGGCTAATGGAAATAATGGGAAAGAAAATCGAGGAACTCGATTTAAAATATCAACTACACTCACTTTTCTCTCTTTTTTAACGACATAGCTACTCCAGTACCCACCACTCCATCTTGCATTGACTTACATGTGAGTGATCTTGTCATGATAATGATAATAATAATAACAATAACAATCATAATAACAATGCGGGGCCCAATGAGACATATCACATAACTTGACCTTTGTTTTTGACTGAGGCTCCCTGGCAAAACATCAGGGCTGGATAAGGGCCCTAATACGGAGCCCTTGGCACGTGAGTAAACATGAACCATGGTACTGTATATAATTGAGGGGACCTATTAAGATACATCACATAAAATAGCCAGTGTTATGTGGCTTCAGGGCCACAATAAAATATAAGGACAGTAATGCAAAGACTTGGTGCCGGGGCCAGTTGCAGCCCTCTGTTTAGCTGATGTCCTTTGACCTGCTGAAGTAAAATGAAACTCCGATAACTCATTTATTCTTTCTAATCACTGAAATGTTATTTCATGCTACAGCAGCGTGAGTGCTGCACTGATTCCCTTATTTTTTCTCTCTTTCCACACACATACAAATGCACTGACACCAGACACATCTGTACAGTCAGACCGGTTTGAAATTTCAGGGGTTTTTTTCCTCGGCAACAGATTTGATTTCCTTGTGTATTAGCATGCATCATGCAGGAAGGGGAATCAGATCTCATGTGGTCACAGGAGATGCACCCAGGATGCAATTTAATGCCACATGTTGACAGTCACAGCGCTGTCCACTTTTGATTGGCTCTCTCAGGACAGAAGGTGATACCGGGTCTGAACAGGGCCCGTATGTCCCTCCGTTTTCCTTTGTGTCCTCCTGCGGTGTATTACTTTGCCTCACAGCACACCTTGTTCAATGCTCACCTCATGCACACTGCAGCTGTGATGTTCAAAAGGTGAGGGCTGACAGCTGCATAGTTAGTCTGCTTTTGGCCCTGAGGATTCCCCACCATTACACACACACACACCCACCCACACACACACACATTGGATCCTCATACATATAAAGAGACACACACAAAGCTGGAAGATTGAGTTCACGACAACTCCCTCAAGAATCACAGGTTAAACCTTTTTTTGGCTCTGTGACTTAAATATGCAGACCCAACGAGACACGTGCTAACGCCAATATATACACATTACACGGTTTTAGTGTACATCAGCAAAGACAAGGTGTCAACGCTCATGTGACTGTCAGTATAATAGATGACTGCGCTGCTGTTAGAGCTCATTCACAAGCATGCTCCTGTCTCAGAGGAAGGGAGAAAAAATGAGAGAGAAACTCAAACTCAAATGACCCAGGGCTAGTCTGTTCAAGAGGAGGCCAATGTAGAGAAAAAAAAATAAAAAAGTGGGCAGAACAACTGTTCATTAGCGATTAGGCAATATAACCTTAAAATTATAACAATATTCCCTCATAATGATGATCATCATGATCATAATGATATTCCATAGAATTTCAAATTAAAAGTACTTGTTTGATCATGGAATGATGTATATTTAACAATAAAAACATATTTATGATTCAAGATAAATCTATTATATAAATAAAAAAAATAAGCAAACAATAATGTGGACATGTGTAATTAATGTGTAGTTAAAGCACCACGCCAGTTCATACTGTATATGTAATTTAATGTTGCATGTGATACTTTCAGTAATCCAATCCGACTTTATTTATAGCACTTTAAAAACAGCAACAGCTATGAAAACTATGTGACGTACATCAGGGATAAATAAAATCTCACTCACTCATCTTCTACCGCTTTATCCTCCATATAAGCGTCATGGGGGGGCCCTGGTGCCTAATCCCAGCTGACATAGGGCCAGAGGGTTTTACAGACTAGACATTCATTGGATTCCAGAACACTGAGTTTGACACTCCTGACTTATATATTTGTTACGACCAAAAAAATGTACAAACCTATCTTTGTGGAGACCTTTTGTCTGGTCTTCACAACTTTAAAGGGCGTTAGGACGGTTTCAAGGTTAGTGTTAAAATTGGGTTTAGGTTAGGTTAAAGGGGCTGGATGACTGTCTTTCTTGGTTTGTCTGGTGTTCCGTTTAGTTTTAGATGAGCCTCTTGGTACCTTGCTTGCTACTTTCAGGTTCTGAACACTGCTCCTTGTGTTTGCTGTCTCTCCGTACCTGCTTTTACACTAAACCAGCAAATTGGGATCAATAAGCAGGTAGAATATTGGTCCTCAGAAAAAAAGACTCAGTAAGGCTCAGAAAACAGTTCCTATATTGATACTGCCTGTAGCAGAAACTACATGTTGGGCTGAGTGCACTCCATGTTGATTGTGGCTTCTATTTAGGCTCCCGTCAACCCACGTTACTCGTGCTAAAATGTCTGATTTTGTGTAGGAGAATGTAGGCAGTGTTTGACCCAAGGGAAATTTAGTCCGGTGCTTACTTTCTTTCAACTTGACAAGAAGTTCCCTCCTCTGCTGTGCTCCTGTTGACCAAACTTTGCTTGTTAGTTTTTGGTTCAAGTGAAAAGAGAGACAAGGCTGCTGTTTCTGTCAGACTAGCACCAGAGGGAAGTGATCTGCGAGGTGAGGAGAGTGGGCGTTAGCTCCAGCTTCAGTTTTGTCAGACAGTGAGTCATATGGGGCACGAGGAGAATTGAGCAATATGAGAGTGTCACATTTTCCCCTTACTATATTTGCATGAATCCATCTATTTCAGTTTTCAGTGAGTGTTTGTGTGTGTGTGCTTTACTCCAATGCACCCATATCAATCAGCATATAATGCTTGCATGCTTGTGTTATACAATATACAATATACAATATATCTCGATGTATGTATATATATATATTTTTTTTTTTCACTTAAGTAAATACAAAAAGGCAGTTCTAAATCAGAGCAAGATGTACTAAATGTCACAAAGGCACTTTTATTATAGACAGTTGCAGTATCAAAATAGCGAAGACAAAAAACTTTGAATGAAAATGTTCCTTGAATGTAACAAAGTGTTTTATTGTCCTGTATAACAAATATACACTGCTGTATAACTGATTACGTAAATATTGTTCAGGTGCTCCTCAGGCACAGCAGTGCTACAGGACTCAGTGCTGTCATCACAACTGAGGATTTTACTGTGAGGCTCCGCCCTCAGACTGACACGTGTAACTGAAACTGCAACCTTATGAGAGAGAGAGAGAGAGAGAGAGAGAGAGAGAGAGAGAGGGCTACAGTATATACTGAATGCAGAGAAGCAATAAGAGTAATGAATCAGACACAACTGGAATGATGCAGTTGGGTCTGATCATTCCACACTGGTTATGATGTTAAAAAAAAAGGTTGTGTTTTAATTTAAATACAGACATGAAGTGAAGCAAGTTCAGTTCTGTGACTTCATGTGGTCACCACATGCAGGTGTAACTCCTGTAAGCCGTCAAGGGAAACCTTGGGGACAGTAAACGTGAATTTCTGTTCTTTGGAAAATGAATTGGTCTACTTGGTTACGAAACTTCCTCAATCAACTTGGCTCTCAGTAGTACTGTCTCCCTAACAGCTCCACTAGCTCTAAGTAAAACTCACTTCTAATCTTGCAGGTATTTGGAAAGCTATCTTGCTTCCTTTTCTGTACCAGTGTCACACGACTACTCTCAACGAAGTTTTTTCTTTCTTTCCATCTCTCTCTCTCTCTCTCTTAGTTGCACCTGCACTTATTTGCAGGTGATGCGTTAATGGAACATCTGTAAAAATGTAAACTGAACACGCTACTGAAAATAACCCGAGTTACACTGGGCATCATACAATGATAGGGCCAACAATAATGCACATAAAGTCATATCTGTCCACCTCTTATAAATATAGTTAGTAGCAACAGCCACACAAAATATTTCAGCAAAGAGAATGCACCACATACAGAATTCACAACAATATTGTCAAGGTTATCCAGGAAGTTACATGCAAGTAATGAGAACAGGTACCAGAGGGTCAAATTCAAACTTTCTCCTCCAAGGTTGCTCCACTCATATTAATTCTCAGCCGGCAGAATACTGATGTCTGCTCACACATATACATTCATCTCCACAGCAGCACACACAGACTCTCCTCCAGGCCCTCCGGTCACATTTCCAATCCCTCCGTTGAGCACACAGACGCACACCGGAGAATCTAGAGACGTTCATTTAGAAGTCCACAGACAGACATGTTGCACACAACACTGCACAATCATTATCGCACATTTACATTGTGCATATGTCCATGCACTGAAGCAGCCACACGTCTCTCAGCTCACAGCACTCGCAGCTGAGGAAACAGATTGAGCTCGTTTGTTTTGTTGTGTATCCTCTCCATGTTTATTTGCTGTGCTTGGGCCAATGGAAAACTAGCATCTTGAGGATCATTAAGTGGCTAAAGAGGGCTCTTTTGAGCGACTGTGTGTGTGTGTGTCCAGTGTGTGCATGCGTCATTGTCCATGCTAAGATGCATAAACATGTGTTTGGATGTGTTTGGCTGTGTTTTGATACATCCTTGGCAGTCCGACACAAAAGCTTACATGATTGGTTTTGTAGCGGCGAAGGCAGGTGCTACCATTCAATCTTTAAGTGTCACCTCCACAGTACATCACAACTTCCTGTAAGCGGGCTGACAGACGGCTCCTCCTCGACTGTGTTGCAGACAGAATATTTTTGTTTGTCAGTTTTAGCGAGAAAAAGGGAGGCTCTTTTCTTTTTTACCAAGCCAGGCTGTGGATGAATAGCATTTCTGCAGAGGACATGATTTTCTAGGCAATTGAATGGGAGTAATGTAAGTCACAGTGAACAGTGTCGGTTTGGTTCCAGGCTATTACAAGCTTTGCGTTATGTTAGATATCATTAACGGGGATTGGTTGGGAGTGTAACAGCAGCACAGGAGATTAAGACATCCCACAGTAGATGATGATTGCTTTTGTCAGTCCTCCCTGTTTAAGCTCCCCCACAGCCCCCCACACTGCCTCCTTTGTATTTTCATCTCTCATTTCCTTGCACAAGCCTCAGCCGCTTTCCTTCTCACCTTCCCATCTCGTTTTGCCTTTTCCCTGCCTTGTTTTCCTTTTCCTCCCCTCTTTTTTCTCTCCTAATTCTCACACTGTGAATCATAAGAGAACATCTCATCATCCAGCGACTTTGTCAAAACAAATTGGGAAAAACATTCTCCCCCCCACAACATAAAGAAGCCACAGCTCTAGCAACACTTCGCTCATATTCTTTAGGACTCTGACTGTGCTAACAACAAAATAGGTGTTGTTTGTGCGTGGCGCACTTCACCATTCTGCCCAGCCCCCCGTCTTTGTTTTGTCGTCCTTGCCAAGACACCAACGGGATACAAGAAGGAGAAGAAAAGTTGTGCTTTGTTCCAACTTTGCCAATATTTCAGACAGGAGTGGGCAGCTCCAAACCAACCTTTTGTCAGTTGAGCACCATTCCTTAAAGTCCCAGTGTGTTAGGGTTAGGGCATAGGATGGAAAAAAACTATATATAATACCCCAAAAAACATTTGTATAGAGCTCTGGTAGTTGACCTTACATAACCAAGGTAATGCCCTCTGGCAGGATCCAAGCTGTTCACTACTATAGACTTACAGTATATAGTATAATGTATTAGAAAAAACATAAACCAGGCATTATGTCAGGTACTTTGTCTCTTCATTGGCTGTTTTTGTCATAAAAATTAAGATAGTAGATAGATGTTGTGCTCCAGGAGGCCAGAACAGTCAGAGGCAGAGCATTTTACAGGCTCCCCACAGATTCAGAGAGACAGTGGAGGTGAATTGCTACTATGAAAAAACAAAGAAAAACAAAGAAAAACAAAGAAACAAACGAGAACCATCATTGCCGGATTCTGCACGGCAATATAAACACAGCAATTATTTACACTTCACTGCCCGTTGCTTATGCCAAAGTTATGCTAATGTGACTGGGATCCCACTGCATTTGCGTTGAGTTGCATGACAGCTCCATTCTGCTGTTGGGAAGGAGCTGGTCCATTCACAACTCTGTCGTGCAATGTGGCCGGACAGCTAGAGCTGTGAGACAGGGAATTCTCGCAGTAATTCAAAAACAACAAATGTACTGTAAACACAAGAACCAGAGAATGAGAACAGAACACTTGAAGTGTCGTTGATATAGTTAAATGAAATACTATATCGTGTCAACAAGCGGGCTTTATTCTGAAAAACAAACGCCTAATGTTGTATTGGTGTTTGAGTTCGAAGCATTGTGAGTTTGTTTGAATCGAAGCATTGTGTTCCATTATCCGGCAAAAATGGATATGTAATTCAATGCATTATTCAGAATTCTTTGCTAAAGATCCTTTCCTACTTTGTGCTTTTCACAGCTGCGGGCCCACGCAGTGGATATGAATGGAAACCAGGTGGAAAATCCAATCGATTTGTACATCTATGTGATCGACATGAATGACAACAGGCCCGAGTTTCAGAACCAGGTGTATAATGGCTCTGTGGCTGAAGGGTCCAAACCAGGTAAGAGTTAATTCCAATAAAATCATTCCCCAGAATACAGCTTAAATGGTGATTTATTTTATAATACCTGTTTATCATCAAAGCTGAACTCTTTCAAACAGCTGCAACAGTGTCTGTAAGCCTGAGTGGGTTGGTTTCATTTGGTTTGGTTTGGTTTGGTTTAAAGGTTCACACAAAAGACAACATTGAGAGAATTTTTCCTTCCTGGAAGGAAAAAAATAAGTGGAAAGGAAAGGAAAGCTAAATATTGATTAGGATTTAAGCGTTTGGGCCACAAATGTGTCTTTCCTTCTTCTTTCATTAGATATATCTTGTGACCTGTTCTGGTTTCCCCAGCCAGCAGTTTGGTCACCACTACCTTAAAATTAAATGTTCAATTATTTCTTTCCTTTAGTGCAAGGTTTTGCATTTTCACCTATCAGATTCTGCACAGTCTATAGTAACCTACAGTACATAATCCGACCCTGGAAGTGCTGTGTGCATGTGATCCAGAAGGACCACGAGATCAGACTGCACTCCTTGTTCGCTAATTATGGGCTGAGTCATATTGAAGCATTTGTATAGGCTGACATTTTAAAATGAACTCATAGAAAATTAACACTTACACAAGTACTTTTATAGCTTTTCTGCTGTACTCTCCTATTATGTAAAGCAATAATATATTTAATGTAACAGCTTATAAAACAGTTAACAATTTAAAATAGATTTTTTTCCTTCTTTTTTTTAAGGAAGAAGTATACTGCATTGCAGAGTTTGTCATACACTCAAACTCAAAAGACCTGGGAGCCACTGAAAGTATAATCTGATCAGTAGGGGGCCATTTAAGTGAAAAAAGGTCAATAAGGGTGAGCAACAAAAGGTTCATTTAGATCACGATAGTGATATTTGTGACAATATTTCATTGAATTTCAAAATAAAACTGTTTGTTTTGTTATGAAATGGTATATAGTTCACATTAAAATGTATTAAGGATACAAAATTAATCTGTACATACGGATAACTTGATATCAAAATGACGGGCCACTTGAAAACGATTGAGGGGACACATGTGGTCCACGCACTGTGTGCACCCTAATTGAATCTGAGAGCGTTAATTCCGTTCATCAAAAGAAAAGTTTATGTTGATTTATGCACAGTATGTTGACCATGCATGTCAGACCAAAACAAGAGCAATTATGACAGCTAATGGCAAGAAGCTAGCATTTCTATTTGAGTGACTTTTAAAGTCTTTTTGCAACTTGTACAGTTCTCAGCTTTGCCAGACCAATAATACCATCCTTTCTGTCCTTGTCTGAAGCCATTTAAGCAGAGCTGGATGCTTTCACTTACATTTTTACCACTACTGAGCATCCTGTCACTAACGCGGAACTTGGTCTTTTACAAAACAGTTTGTGAGTATGGCGGGAATGTGTTCAATTTGGTTTTTCTTGTGAACACCATTTAACAGTCTAATTTGAATGCAGCATATACAGAGTCTAGTGATTTTGTTGAGTGCCCAACTACAACCTACTATATTTACATGTATAGTATGTGTTTTCTGATATCTCACAAAGTAGAATGTTTACACATCGGACATTGTGACCTTTAGACGGTTTTCTGAAATTTCTCAGAATTTGATATTGACAAACACTCATTGTTTACCACTTTATGCTCCACATGAGGGTCGTGAGGGGGCTGGAGCCAATCACAAGGTGGGGTTCACCCTGAACAGGTTGAGAGTCCATCACAGGTCCAACATACAGAGACAAACAACCATTAACTTACACACTCACACCGTACCCATAGAAAACCCATGCGCACATGGAGAGAACATGCAAACTACATGCTAAAAAGGCCCTCAATCCAACCACGATTTGAACCAGTGACTTTTGTGCTGTGAGGCAACAGTGCTAGCCACTACCTAATGTGTGGCTTCAGACAAAGCAACGTACATAATATATTACAGTGCGATGAGAAAAGCCTTAAAGCAGAGTTATACAGGATTTTGACCATAATTTAGCAGCTTCGGTGTTCTCAGAATAAGGAGACGAGAGACACAAATTGTTTTACTGTACCGCACACACGCATCGCAGCCAAGTACAGGCTATAAGATCAAGTCAGCCATAGCGTTGTCTTAGATGTTCATCATGGCAGAGCCAGCGAAAGAGAGGCAGAGAAAACTGGAAGCGGGGAAGAGGAAATGATCTGACCGAGCAAGGAGCCACACATGAATAAACCGCCATATGCAAAATGGATGGCAACCTGCATGGCATTGTTGCTGTTGCACTTGTAAGCATCTTCGGGATCAACTCTCTTTTCTCTATGGACTTGTGTGTATTTGCACTTTCTCAAAGTTTGCTAATGTTGTAAAGGCGTTTGATCGACCGTTTTAATGAATGATATATGCTGCTGGTTAGTTTGTTAGAGCTTCAAATCTTGAATCACACTTCCAGTGGCTTTGAGTTAAACTGGATGTGAGAATGGAGCAATATTACAAGGTGTGAATCTTCCTGGAACTGAAGTTTTTGGTTGGTCAAAATGAGGGGCGAGCTCATGAGATATTTGTGTTATCTTAGCTGTGCTTGGATCGTTATCAGGTTCTGCAGAGCATGTAGAGGTGTAGACCCTCCTTCTGAACCAGAGGAAACTGAGTTGTGGTCAGTGTAAAGTGAGAGATGAGCAGAATGTACAAGTAGCTCTCATGTCTCGTCTGTAAGGGCTCTTGCTCTAACAATCAGACCCAGTGGACCAGTGCGTGTGTGTGTGTCTTCACGGCATTCAGATATTGTTCTGCTGAAGTTTAATCTCAGGAGGATTTGTAAACAATATGGGAAAGCATGCTGTACGAGTGTTCGTGTGCCTATGGATGAGTGAGTATGAGTTTATATGTGTGTGTGTGTGCGTGTGTGTGTGAGCGAGACAGACAGAGAGAGAGAGTACTGGTTACTCACCAGTGGAGCATGGGTCTACAGTATATATACAGAGCTCCTAATTAGTGAGAGCAACCAGACATTCCCACAGCTACTTTATTCATTTTCCACTCTGATACTCTCTGCTTAGTTTAAAATAAGAACATGCAATGACAAAAACCTTTGAATTTGGTTTTTGTTTGGAACAGAATACAATCTGTTACACCATGCATTTTATAATTGCTCTGCTTTCCAATGAACAGTCACTGCCAACTGACATTTGTTTGTGCAGCACAGTGTCAGGTGTTTAGAGTTTTGTGTGAACAGGGCATAGCATGTGTGAGAGTATACTTTTTACCTTAGGACCTTTTCTGGCATAAACACTGGACTAGTAGTCCTCGTGTGGACCTAATGAGGCGGAACCTCAGTTTTGAAGAGCTGGTTAAGTTTAGAGCTGATTTGAATGGTGGTTAGGTTAAGGTTTGGTTTAATGTGTCATTTATCATTGACTCATTGAAGTTAATGCTGTGTCCTAAGAAGAATAGCTGCAGACCTCAATCTGTCACATTATGGGGACAAAACGCAAGTCCCCATAATGGGCCCCATTATGTTAGTCAGGGTTAGGTTTGGTCAGGGTTTGGGTAAGATTGGGTTTAGGGTAAGCATTAGGGTTAGGCACAAATTTGGGTTGTTTAAGGTTAGGGTAAGGAAATCCATTATGTCTATGATGTGTCCTCACTAGGATATAAAAGCATGTTTATGTTTGTGTGTAGCTAAGTCTTTGGTCTCTGAATTGATTAATTTTAACTAGACAAATATACTTCAAGGCCTTGTTTGCTTATTTGCCTTGTAGAAAACAAGAATGAATGTCATTCATCTTCAGCACAAGTTCAAGGAGCCATTCTATATTTTCCGGCCCATTTAAGCCTTTAATATGTCCTCCAATAATTAGGCATTTGACTCATAATTAAAGAACACAGTTTAGGCCCCATGTTAAATGTTGCATAGTTTTGCTGAAGTTGATTCCTTGCTGCAAACCTGCTGCAAAGAGGGAATTGACAACACAACACACTTTGATTAATGTCAATTCTGACTTTTGAGTGATTTATGGCTTTTATTCTTTTTTGACCCTGGGACTTACCCTTGCTTTGTTTTCTGTATTACATTTTTTTTTTTCATTATACACTGTGATAAGCACTTAGAGTAATCCGGATCACCATCGACTTTTCTGTGATTTCTGTGACACTGCTGATCTTCACAGATCCTTTAGTGTGAATACTCTGTTGTGTGTGCCTTAAATGTGCTGCTCTGGGCAGAGAAATGCTGCTGGAATATGTGGGTTCTCTATTTCACACGACCCACAGCAGGTTTGACAAGTGGTATAAGCATACCAGCAGGAATATTCTTACAGTAATATAACATGTAGTGGTACAGTAAGAGATATGAAATGTCTAAAACTTTGTCAGAAAACTGATTATCTGCCTGGCTGGATATCACAAATGTTAAACACAATGTCTTTAAAGGCCCCACGTTATAGATATGGAGATTTACGTCCTCTTTTATTATAAAGCAAATTTGGCTGTTATATATATACAGTATATATATGCACACACTACTGGTCAAATTTTGGGTACACTTTCAAACTTTTGACTGGTGTACATATATATATATATATATATATATATATATGTATATACACTGTATATAACAGCCAAATTTGATCTTTTAATCATTCCAAGGTTTTACTACTACTGTTTATCAGATTACTTGTACTTTGCACAGTTTTTTTGGAAAATTGGCATAAAATTGACAGAAAACCAACTATGTGTTTTCCCACACATTTAAAAAATGAAGTCCTGGTGGAGGAGCTCAGAAGAAAGGATAAGCAGCTTGTTAGTGCTCTTTCACAGCTGCTGCCCACACAAATATTTTTACCATATGTTCCCTAGTATATGCCGACAATTGTAAATGTTCCTTGTGTTGAAACTTCGCATTTGGCCAGTTGTGCAGTTCTAGTCAATCACAATTAAAGCTCAGAAGGAGTAATGGTTGCCCACTCACACACCTCTTTGACATCCGGAATGGTTTCATAATTCAGTTGTTAAGGCTGTAAGTCCTGCCTGCTCTCCTTTGTGTCTTTAATCCTTTTAATTTATGCCGTCATGATTTCCTGGCCTTTCAAATCTGGTGCGGCGCCATAAATCCTGGACATGCCCGATTCACCACAGATGATTGGCCAAGCTTAATAGTCTTCCTGCCCCTCATTCATGATGGCTGCATTCACCAGTCCACTTGCCTCTCTGTTAAGCTTGTCTAAGCCTTGTTGTTAGTTTGTGAATTAGACAAACTAATAATCAGTGAGAAAGTTTTTGCACACATGTACATTTGTTTTAGTCACACTTGGAGCAGTGGTGCTGTTTTTTTGTGTTTTGGTTTAATAAGTGAGAGTAGCTAGACATTACTGTCAGTCATTTTTTTCCTTATTTTTAGCAAGAGAAATATAGACTGTGTTTGTATTTTGCCTCCCTTTTGGTTTTGCTTAGTTTATGTTTTAAATAGAACCCAGTCACCCTGATCCTGATTTTTAGTTAATTTATTGTTTTCCAGAAAGTAAACCGAACAGATTACCCATTTCCAAGGTGCCCAGTTATTCATTAATTGGAAACTCTAAATTGACCCCAGCCAAAGTGGGGCCACATCCTTGTACCGGTCCAAAGCCCAGCTAGATTGGAGGGTTTGCATTAGGAAGGGAATCTGGCATAAAAAACTCTTCCATATCAAATATGTGGCTCATCCACTGTGGTGACCCCTAGAGAGGGAGAAGCCAACTTTTACTGTAGTAACGCAGTGCTCTACATTCCCTCTACTGAAGGCAGTGGCAGCAAACTTTGGACCTGGATGTTCCAAAAGTACAGACAGTCCCCCTGATGGTAACAGATGACCCTGTCAAATTCATCTGAAGGGCTTTAGTCAGCACTGAGGAAAATCATTCAATTGCATTTGCCAGTGAGATTTACAAAGCTTCGGCAGGTTACGGTCTATGATTGGTTTCACTGGGAGTCACAAAAGTCTTTTTTTCACACTAAAACAAGAGGGTATACAGTACCTGGGATTTGTGAACTAGGGGGAAACCCACTAAAATGTTTATTAATAGTCCCTCTGCTTTGTTTCCACATCTGCGTCACATGTTTATGAATTGTGACGTCACAAATGGGCTGGAAGAACCAACGAAAAAGTATTCGGTGCTCTCCCAAAAGTAAGGCTTGGCACAAACATTTATGACTAATGGCTGTGAAAATCGGTATTAAAAATCAACTTCTTTGTTGCTAGAGCTACAAAGAAAAACATGCAAAGGTGGACATAAAACTACATTTAAACGCTTTTTAAAATATAAATTCTGCAAACCTCTGCCAATGCTGCTCAGTTCACCACAATCTGGATCCGGATCACCACCAAAACCTTTGTGCCATAATCTACATGCAAAGAAAAGTCATTGACTTGAAGTTACAGTATGCTCCTCACAAACAGACGGGAAACCAAACAAAAGCAGCCATAAACCTAACCTCAACAGAAGGTCATAAAATGCAAGAAAAAAATGGAACCCATACACTTTTATGAAGGTTAAACTATTCAGTTCTGCCTTAATATTGAAAACATACAAATGTATATATGCTTGATATGAGTTAAAAACAAGTCACTTCTCATCTGACCTCATAATTTCAATTACAATAACGATCTTTTCCTTTCATACAAGAGGCTTCTTCAGTTCTGTAAGCAAGTCTAGTTGTCTATGACTCCTGAAGATGTCTATGACCTGGATGACAGAGAACCTTCACCTGAAACCAACGAAATTGTAATGATATTGATCTATATGTGTATGGACCCAGAATTGATGAAAAGGAGATGAAAAGTATTAACAGTTTATTTACAAAAATGAACAAAAAAAGATCAAGCCAAGGGCGAGGAGACACGAGCTGGCTTGCCGGGCTGAGTCCTCCGTAGGGAACACTAGGAAAAAGGAGAAAATATACAAGGACCTAGAGAGCTCAGATGTGGAGAGATCATGCAAGTTACGGCGGTACTGAACAAGACGCGCTGACACCTGCCATTGCCAAACCCAGGGTATGTAAAGGGAAGGGGTAATCAGGAGATGAGTTGCAGGTGGGCAGTCAGGTCTAAATAATAATGGCTTAATAAATGGCTTAATTCAGTGCTTACTTTCCAAAAAATGTCCACTAGAAATTAGAAATGTTCTTAAAATGTTCTACTACACCAGTAAGAAAGCTCCAGTAGCTTATGTCACACGAGGTTTTGCACCTCCAGCAGGCGTCACTGTTTACTTCTATAGAGATATGTACTAGTCAACACATGCTGTATATCAGCCAATACGTAAACTCTTTTCTCCACCTGTGTCTTCATCATGAAATGAAGATAGTCGACAGCTGTTGAGCCCTGGGATGCCAAAACAAGGACTAACAGGAGAGCATCTTACTGGAATCACAAAGATCCGGAGAGCTGGTGGAGGTAGATCACGTCCATAAATCGTGGTCGAAGCCAGCAGAAGAAGGCGGAGCAACGGGAACCCACAAGCAATGAATTTTGGTGAACTCTTGGTAAATCAAGGACTCAATCCAGCTGACATAGAAGTCTTGCACAGCAGCATTTACATACTATGACACAGCACTTTAGGTTACACGTCCAATTGCTAATACTAACATTATGCTACAGCATGTTAACACTAGCCTTCTATTTTTAGCTCTCAGACTCCAGAGTTGAACGTTTGTCACAAAGGCAGATTCTGGCCATTTGTTTCACTCAACGTTATTTTAAGATTTCAGTGACTTTCTGAAGGAAGATGAAGTGAAGTTAATCAAGAAGTGGAAGATGTCAGGATACTGCAGGTCTGGAATAATGTGCTCTCTGACTGTTTTCAGACTTTCAGACTAAAAAGCATGCCGGATCATTATATGGATCAGATATATTCAGTCTGTCGTTTTCCAATATTTTGATTGATCTCTATTGATTTAAAGTGTGCAGTGAAAAAGTTTAATCCAGCAATGGTCCCATTCATTTTTGTAGAACCCTGGACTGCCATAATTTTGCTGTGAGCATATTTAATCGCCTTACGTCCAGGGCACTATTAACACTTTGACTATTCCATATTTAAATCTTGGTGTAATAGCAATCAACCCTTATAATATAAGGCCTTCACTGGTCTGAATGCCACACATGAGACGTTGTGTGGCATTCACTGGTCTGAATGCCACACATGAAGCAAAAATACATGCATAAAAACATAGTCATATCACAAATTGTAACTGCAGAACCAGATATCAAAGGTTCTCTGAAGCATTACAGCACATCTTCACATCCACCACAGTGTAAAGCCATTAAAGATGGGACACCAACTGGGAACCACCCTTATCTCCATTGCCAGATGTTACGCAGGGAGAGATGTGATCAAACTGTCAGTCAAGAACTGTTTGAAACAGCCCCGGCTCAGTACCGAATGAACCTGCAACTAATAGAATTGAATTTGCATGGGCAATCAAACTTAACAAAACAGTACAGGACAAAATGAGTGAGCTTATTCCATTCAGGTCTTGTAAATGAGAAATAAATAAGGTTCAGTGTTAAAGTGGGAGGCTGATCCTTTGAAACCTATTTAACCAGTTAGATTTGGTTAGCTGACATACAATACACGATGAAATGGAGGGGGGGGGGAACGCATGAAGCACTGCCTTTTCAAGTAAGGTCACTAAAGTGCTCTAAAGCTCTTCAAGTCTGTGACATGAGACTGTCCTTGCTTTGTGTTAAGTGGCCACAAAGATTTGACGACCTGATGCGACTCCTTCAGAAAGCTCTTGTGCCACGTGCTTAGATTGTCTGCCCTCTGATAGTCATTCCTTCTCCTGGCTCCCTTCCCTCCCAGGTTGTTCCCTTTCATGGACTGTCTTTCTCAAAAGATTTTTTTTTTTAAATGAGTGAGCAAGATCAAAACCAGTAGCTGAGTGCCTGTTCTTACAGTCAATTTGCCCTCCCAGGGGATGGCATGGGTGCTGCATATCTCTCTCCTATTCTCTCTCTCCTGAAGAGCACTAATCCTTGTGGAAAGATTTAAGAGCCTCACTTAACCTTGCTTTGGTGGTTGTAATTAAGGATTGATGAATGAGAGAAGAAATGGAGTGATGCAAGCAGGTGAAGGTGGATAAGCTGGTTTTACATAGTATGTTGGACCTTCTTATTTAATTTATTTTAGTTTTTATTTTAGGGCAGCTGTTGTCAATAATGGTGCATTGCTAAATTATTATTATCTTCCTATGTGAGAGCAGGTGGTTGTCAGTGTGTCTTAAAGGTACAGCTTGTAAGACAGTAGAATTAGTAACTTCTAATCATGAGATTGCAGAGTGCAGCAATATCCCACTCTCTCTGTCGCTCGGCTCAAAATGTTGGCCTCATTAAGGTAAGCCCCTTAGCTTAAGTATTTAAGCATTTAAAAGGCTTATTCTAAGGCTATTAAAGAAAACCAAATGATTTTATTTCAAAGTGATTATATACTGTGATGATATGATCGGCAGTTTAGTATGAACCCAAGAATGAGCAGAAGTCCGGTCGTTTTAAAAATGATTAACAGGATTTATTCGCACACAAAAAACAAAAAGATACTTAAGACAAAAGACAAACTGAAGGCGAGGAGACTGGCTGGCTGGCTGAGGCAACACTAAAAAAACGGAGAAACAAAGAGTCGAAAACACAGACTACAAAAAGCGACATAGAGGATGGTTGAGCAGTGACGAAGTGCAAGTCTGATTCAGGGTAAGTTACCAATGGCAAAACGAGACACACCGATACCTGTCACGATCAAAGACCAGGGCTTAAGGAGACATTCACTCAACCCTGAAATGGGTTGCAGGTGCGAGGTTGGAGGCTCCGCCCAACTGCCTGGTCAACTCTCCTGAAAACACAAAGCAAAAAGTGCTCCACAGGAAATAACAGAACTTAACAAAATAAGAGGCTGGCAACTGGACCCTGACATATAAACTTATAGAAACATACATATCAGTAGTGCATCTGTCAATTAACCCCCCAATTGTTATAAACGGAACCTATAAGCCTAATTCTTGTTTAAGCCTTACGACCGCTCATTGGCAAGTTTTGCAAGTCGGAGACTTTGATGTTTGATATTTCCTCATTCACACACATCATGCAGAACATCTACTGTATATGAAGCCATTTTCTATCACTCATCTGTCATATCATTCACACGCTGCTTTCACAGCCACCAATTGAAAGATGGCAACCTCGGCAATTCAATGAACTCACTGGCACAATGTCCAGCAATGCATGATTGAGATGTGCATTTTTGTAGTAACCTCCTCTGTCATCTATGGTTACCCATAGCCCCCTGCTCTTTGTAGTGGGCCTACCAATACATATCATCTGGGTTCTTTTTCTTAAAAATAAAACATTCCACCCTAGAAAACTAGCTGTTAAATTTGACAATAACCATAACTTCAACAAACTTTTCAATTCAGTTGTGAAGTCCTGCTTAAACCAACTCAGAAAACTTTACAAAATGTAGTGTTTATTTCCAGGAGAAGCCATGAAAGTGCCTGTTCAGATAGATAGTTATAAGATAATCTTCATAAATTACAGCTTGTCCAAAATGCAGCAGCCAGAGATATTATAGAATCCACTAACAGAGAGCACATTTCTCCTATTTCAGTTTAACAATGGCTTTTGGTAAATAATAGAATTGATTTTACGGTTTCATTGTTGACTTTTAAGGTCCGCACTGAAATTGCACCTAAGTAATGATATCCTAACACCAGATATTTCCAGTTGTAACCTGAAGTCCTTAACTCAAGACTTAACCGTCACCCTTCAAACTTGTCTGAAGTAAAGGTAGATCGACATGTCAGTTGGGCTTTACAATCAGTCAGATATTTGCCATTTTTTAATAACCTGCATTAGCCCATTACCATTCATTAATATGCTAGTTATTACAGATTATGTACTTTTGTTCCCAGTGTCACTAAAACCTTTTTTGTTACGCAATTTTTTTTAAATATATATATATATAGAGAGAGAGAGACTAGGGCCCCACGTTGAAAGGGGGCACACATCAAATAACTGATACAGCCCCACAGCAGTTACACCAGGTCATTGTAAACTACAGAGAACAATGTAACACCTTAAAGAGGCACATTGCTTAACAAATGCACTTTTACAGGACTCAGTGTGTGATTTTTATCATTTGAGACCCTTTTTTTTATCATTCCAGACCTTTAATGCTTATATGATGCATTGTTTTTATCATGACTTCATTCTTTTTGATTCTCTTTATACTGCTGTAGCCGTTTTACTCTACGGCTACTCTATGTTCTGATCACTATGCCTGATTTTAACTGCTTTCTTTCTTATTATGTGCAATAACTGGGTTTTGAAAGGCAGTATCCATAAAGTTTATGATTTTTTTGTTATTATTATTATAATCGAGAGTTGACAGAGAGAAACTTGTAAAAAAAAAAAAAAAAAAAAAAAAAAAAAGTGGAATAGTGCTGTAAAGAGCAGTGACCCTGAATAATAGTAAGCAGATGAAGGTCTGCAGACATGGCTATTGGGCAATAACAGGGATTAAGTTTCCATTAAGATCCCTCTGCATTTGATATGTCCATTTTGAAAGGTGTCACTTTGTCCTTCTTTCCTCCAAGAACAGTGGTGTCCATTGTTAGGTTTTGTGTGAACGTGGTCTCCATTTCTCTTCAATCTTTTCTCATTCTTGCTTTAATCTCCTTCTCTCTCTCTCTGTCTACTGTACAGTAACCACTTTTTCCCTGTTCAAGACAACCTCTATCAGCTCTCCATTGATAAGGGTTATTGTCCTCTAATACCTGCCCTGCAAGGGTAAATGCCCTGATTGAACCTTGCACTTTTGATTTTAATTGTCCCTACTCCATCTTGTGTGCTAGTATTTATGTGTATCCTTTCCTTAATACAGTTTCCTCCACTGCTTCCTGTCTTTGCATCTGTGTTTGCCAGTCTGCCTGCTCTTGCTCTGTCGATCTCCATCATCTGCTTTATTTTTCCATCTTCTGTCTAATTGTAAGGCAATGTGGGGATGTTGATTCTGGTTGACTAATGTTTAGCCAGCAGATAGACCTCACCAGTGATCTTTGGTCACGTGAGTATAAAGGCCCACCGCTTGAATTTCAGCTCCAGCGATTTTGGCGGAAAAGCAATTAGGATTTGGAATTAGTGTTCAAATTAAAGAGGAATTAAACAGGCTCAGAGATTAACCCTTTCAAGCATGGCCATCCTGCTTTGAATTAAAAAAAAAGCATACCATCATCATATTACTAAAGCTTCATTACTGAAATTAAAGGCCAATATCACATCTTTTTCCAGTCCTTCATCATAGGACTGGAAAGGTTACTCACACAGTATATTGTCATTGTCCTTGGTGAAAGAGCAGGACGTGTTTTTATTCTCCTTGTCTTCCCTTGGAATCTTTTTCTTGCTGGACAAAGTGACAAATCCTACTTTGGAACTTAATGAAGTTTGAAATAGAAATCCGAGGCTACAATTATCCTGTCCAGGCAGGCTGTCACTGGAGTCAGGGTGCTGTCTAGACCCAATTATGGGAATGGAGACACCTGTAACTGTGCAGGCCCACAGGGAACCACCAAAATGGTCATGAATTAGTAGCTCCTTTGCTCCACTGGATACTTTTTTTATTCTGCAAAACCTGTGATGTAAGGTGTTTTTTTTTTCTTTCTTTCTTTTGTTTGTTTAAAGAAATAATAAGAACAATGCTGGTTTAGCACTTTTTCAGAATGGCACTCACCCTTTTTCACACTGAGTTAAAAGAGTGCCTATGCATTAGTTTGCTGGCCACACTTTTTCAAATAAAACCAAAAAGGAACTTGTATGTATACTTGATTTTACCTTTCTACCTTTACCTGCTGCAGCTCTACTTTCCTTGTGCATAACAAGCCAGTTGAAAATGCGGTATTTTTATATAAAAGTTAAAGTTTCTAATTATTTCAGATAAGGCAATCTAAGATGTAGGTGTTATAATTACCACTTCATTTTTCCACTTTCCTCTGTTTTTTTACACTTCAGTTCCAATGACCTCATCTCACTCTCACAATGTAATCTCGTCCACGTGTGCTCGAGCCTCGACGGTCTGTTTTTTCCTGCTGTCTTATACTCCTCTGAGCTGACAGTCTCAGCAGCAGCAGCAGCCTGTAAATGGCTGCCTGATGGAAAGTGACATTTTCACAGAAGCCTGTGAGAGAGGTGAGGCGATCTCTCCTCTTTCCAGCACAAAGTGCTCCTAATTGCCCGATCACATTTGCAAGCCCTAGCAGACAAACTTGCACGAATCAATAATTCTGCTCTGGGAAGATGTAGGGGACATGGGGGCCTGTCACCCTGATCTGTGTTACAAACAAGCACATGCATACAGATGCACAAACGTACGTGTAAGTAAACCCGGGGCCATGCATACACTCCCTCCACCTCACCACCTCAGTGCTGTCTGCCTTAAATGATAGTGTTTATTTGTGATTCAAAGACAAATAGGGAGAGAGCATGGGAGCATTAAGGGCAGCCGTGGTGCTGTTGAAGGCTGAAATAATGGATGGTGGAAATGGCAGAAAATCCAGCACTTCTCATTACTAAATGGACTCTGCAGAGATGGAAACTTTGGTCCACTAGCTTGGCTCTCTACAGAGAACAAAACAGCAAGACTTAGAATAGGGGCTAATTTAACAGATTTTGTCTGTGTTTTCTGCCCTGCTCTATAATGGCTCTCACTCTGAATGTTGTTTTGCAAAGAACAGAGGCTGTCACAGCAATTTGTAAAGTCTGATTGACTTCTTTGTTGTTTAAAAATGGGTTTGTTGTCTTCTGTGTTTGCTCACTTCTCTTTGAAATTGTTTTACAAATTTACATAAATGGGGTTGCAAGAAACCTTTACTTTACTCTCTCTCTCTCTCTTTATATATATATATATATATATATATATATATATATATATATATATTAAATGTATTTATGCAAAGGACCTAAAAAAGCACATTGTATCTTCATAAATGTTGCCTTCTTATTTTTCCTTGTCCTTTATTTTTTTATCCAGCTTAACTTTCTCTCCACAGGCTCATCTGTGATGCAGGTGACAGCCACTGACGCGGATGACTCCACCACAGCAAACGGAATGGTCCGCTACCGCATCCTCTCACAGACGCCCCACAGCCCCATCCCCAACATGTTTACCATCAACAGTGAGACTGGGGACATCGTGACTGTGGCAGCTGGACTAGACAGAGAGGTCAGTGTCCGCTGTATGTGTTCACCTCGTAAGCCGCCTCCCTTCAGTAACATGACATTCAACCACAGCCAGTTTAGTAGTGTTGCAGATCAAAGGTACTTTTACCTCCTCCAAGGAGGTTCTTTTTTTTGCCTGTGTTTGTCTGTATGTCTGTGTGTGAGCTACATAACTCTAAATGTTAAAGCTGCCTATCAGCTCCACATGACGCTCTCCATGTTTCTCAGTATTGCATTGTTTTGTTGTGATGCTTTTTACATCACAGCTGGTGTAGGGGAAGCGGAAGCATAACAGCTACAATAGTAAAATGAGATAGCAACAAAGTCACATGAGGGAGGTGAAACAGACCTTAAGGTTAAGGAATGAACCCCCAGTTTTCTGAAACATGAGTGCAGTAGTGAGATACTGAAATGAATATTAATGAATATTAATGAATTAATGAATGAAAAAATAGAACTAAGGCCCTATTTTAATTATCTTTATCACATGGTCTAAAGTGTTTGATGCCAATCTAAACCAGACATGCCTGGCACATTGCTATTTAAATGGTGAATATAGCGATTTGTTAGAATCGTAAAAATCAAAACTAAGGATGGACCAATAAGGCAGGGACAAAGAGAATGAAAAAGGTTTATGGAAATTTATTTACAAAACTAACAAAAGATAAGCAGTCCATGAACTAAACAAAAAGCTGAGGTGGGCTGGCTGGCAAGGCGGGGCTCAAGATACAGGAGTCTAAAAAAAGGGAAACAAAGAATCAGTGAACATGTAACATGTAAAATAAAGAACGAGAGGTAGCCACAAAAACAGGATCTCTAGAAGTCTTCGCTGAGCTAAGACACGTGGAGGTACCTCGCTGACAAGGAGGAGGAACAGGAAATCCGGGTTTAAGTAGGCTGGCCCAGATGAGAAGAAGATTGGGAACAGCATGAAGCTGGACTCACTTGTGACGTGAGGACACTGGACAAACTGCTGGACAACTTACTGACAATGCCAGCCACCCCATGCACGCCGTCATCAGCAACCAGAGGAGCCTGTTTAGTGCAGGACAAACAGACTCAAGAACTCCTTTGTCCCTCATGCCATCAGGCTCTACAACTGAGGAAATAGAGGAAATAGGGGGATGAGGAAATAGAGTTCTCACCATGCAATAATAATCTGGACACTCTTCTTCTTTCCTTCTTTGTACACTAACCCCATCAATCGTTTAAGTGCAATGTTTTAATTAAACTGTTAATGTTCACTGTTTACTTATATTTAGATAGAGTCTATTGTTTATCTTATATTGTATTCTTTTTTTCTCCACTGTATGCTACAGGAAATTGAATTTCCTTGACGAGGTCACCCCAAAGGGATCAATAAAGTGCAGTCTAAGTCTCTAAGTCTAAGCAGCGGACTTGCTCCCCTAACACTCAACAACATTGGAGACAACAAAACAGCCATTGCAGTCAGTCATTTATTATTTCACAGAGCCTCTCTGCAAGGACAATGCCGCAAACACATCTATTCGCCCACACACAGCCAAGTGGTGCTTCACACCAGCTTGTGTCTACTATGGTCAAAAGAATTTCGAATCAGTCAAATGCAGGTTAGCTGCAATACTGGTGCGCTACTACAGTGATGTTTTTCTGTAGTGTGCATTTTGGCCAAAAATTAACTTCACTTTTCAAAAAGGTACAACAATTTCTAAAAGAGATTGTTGTGATCCAGAAATGTCAAAGGGATGCTTAAGGTTTCTTGAAGCGTGGTTGTAAGAGTTGTGCACATTCACTCTCACCGGAAAATGCCTACCACAAAGGTCAGAGGGGAAAAAATACTTAGTAGACTAATCCCCTTTAGTCTAAGATATCAAAATGCTTTACCTGGTCATTAGACAGCCTTTCCCATCTGAAAACAATGTTGATAATTCATTCATAAACTCCACAGAGAAAATCAGCATTTTTAGCTCGACTGGACAAGGGAGCTGCTGGTTTAAAGAGCAATGGCACAAAAAAATGCATTTGAACTTATTGATAGAGGAAACAGTGGATCAACAACTCCTGCGTGCTGTGGTGCAACATAGCTGGTTTTCTCTATGGACTTTGGTGCGAGGAGTCAAGATGTCAGCCAGCATTTTTAGGTTAGCCTTCAGTTAATCACTTTTTCATTGTATACCTGTTGGCAGCAATGTTTGCACGCATGGTTCTTGGCAACAGTGGTGCACACAGCAAAGCCTGTGCTGACAATGTGTCAAAATTCAAAAGACCTCAACTATCACTTTAAGATTTTATTATTTCACTGACCAAAGGCATGTTTTGAATATTCATTTATCATCAGTGCTCTACAGCAAATTTGCCTTTCCTAGCATTTTTTGATGAGTATACAATGCTATGAAACAAATATTTGATCCCTGGATGTTACGAACCCCTAAAATCTATTATTTTCCCATTGTATACAAAAATAAAAGAGAACACAAATGCTTTTGTCAGCACACTGAGCAGATGTGGTATAATGACCAGGAAAATCTAGCATCATCTCTGCTGATGAGGTTCTAGGAGCTTTCAACTTGTTCTCTTTTGTTCTGCTGGTGTGTATTTGTTTCGCCAACGCACCTACCACCAACAACACTGACCGCAAACACACTGTCCCTGCTGGATCTTCCACCTTATTCTACTAATGATGCATGGTTGGCTTTTGTTTAACCCAAAATGGATCAGGTAACTGTAGCTATCAGTGTTTCAAATTTCTTCATCCCGCAGCTTCTCTCTCTTTTTTTCCCCCAGCTCTTATACCATGATGTACACACACCCACAGAATCCTTCCCTTACCCGTGTGGTGCAAAATGAAAAGAAAAAAAAAAATACAACTGGCAAAATCAGGGAAAAGTTGGAGTTCATATGCTGTCATGATGAGGATAATCCTTAACCTCATAACTTAGTTGGCTGAATTTAGTGCTGTCAATGAATGTGTCTCATAATGTTTATATTCAGAGAAGTCCCGCTGGTCCCAGTCGGTGCTAAACCTGGCAAGGCAGCACTTTGGAAATTTAAACAGGGTCTGAGTAACAGCACGGCAAGCGTATTTGAAAAATAATTACAATTAAAATCCCAATAACAGAACCAGGTTTTGATAACAGAAGAATACAATACATCAGTGCTTGTTGCTTATCCAAATTTCAGAGAGTTGGCATGGCATAGTGGCCTGATACATTTGTGTGACAATATAAATGAGTCTAGTGAACACGGGCCAACTCCGTGTCCCTGTTTCCAGCTTGGCCCAGGCAGCAGCCGTAGCAGCTGATGTGTGTGAAGGAAAGCTCATTAATCTGGACACATCAAGCCAGGCTCAGTTCCACCTGCCTCTGATCCTCCCACTAAAACTGGGACACACCTGGGAGTTCACCCACCTGCTGTCAAGGTCATCAACATAAACATAGAAACACACTCAGACACATGGGGGCGTGTTCTCGTACACATATTTCAATGCAGTTATGGTTCTAGTTTACACTCAGTGATGCTCAAAGAAGAAGCAGCAAGTGCAACAACTCTAATCTCAGGAGCTGCACTCAATCATTGCAGATATGCATATACAATATATATATTTATACCATATATACATATATGATATTGGTCGAGATAATTGTGAAAAATCTTACAGTTTAGCTCGCATACATAGTGTCCATACATAGCCCCAAATAGGCAGTAGAGATCATCGCAGTTCGGTACCTCATGTAATTATTTGCATTTGAATTGTGAAAAGTTATGAAACCTACCATATTTATTGATCTTTTCCCATCCCACTTCTGTTGAGGTCCCATGTACAGTGGTCCAGCATCCACAGTGTGGAGCTAGACGAGCCGCATTGACAGAGACTGGTCGACAGAGAATTGTCACTTCCACAACAGAAGTGGAATGGAAAGAACACAAAATGGAAAACATTTTTAAATACACTGTGCCTTACCTTCATCCTCCACAGTTCCAGCTGACACAGGGCGAAAGGTTTTGTGCACCCTGGACAGGTCGCCAGTCCATCACAGGGCCAACATACTGAGATGAACAACCATTCACTCTCACACTCACATCTCCGGTCAATTTAGACCAGTGGTTCTCAAACTTTTCATACAAACTTCTCTTACAAAGTAAGAGGTCCTCTTATGTTTAGTACCACCTGAGGAAATACTGAGCTCTCAAAGTACCACCATTATCACCAGTGTTAAAATACAGTGATGTAAATAAGATAATCTGCTCTCTCATCATCCTCCTGTTCCTCACATATACTTCAGACACTGTATTTTATTTTGAAATTAGATTAGGATGGAGCGAGAGATAAAGGTGACTAATTATTATCATTTGATTTATTTTTATTATTTTGATATTTGTTTCATTTTCTATGCACTCCAGTCAAAATTCCACTCTGATCACATACTCATATACAGTAGAACAATATTTCTGATTTTCCTCCAAGTACCACTAGAGGAAGCTCGCGTACTACTGGTGGGACACGTACCACAGTCTGAGAGCCATGGATTTAGAGCATCCAATTAAACTCTACATGTTTTGGATTGTGGGTGTAAGCCATTCAGTAAATTTACAGCTATTTCCTGTGTATCCATAAGCTTTTTAGTAATCGTTCACATCAAAGTTAATGTTTACATTTGCAAATTTTCAAATTTGCAAATGTAAACAATGAAATAAATTGATCAGAATAATCAGGATATTACATTTCTATATCATGCTATGCCCCAATGGATAGACTGTAAAGACACTGAATAAACACCTTTACAGCTCCTACTGTGCGGTCTCTGGCGCCTCTCCCACAGCTCCTTTTCTCACGCCTTTGCTAATCCACTTCCACCGTGTTGCTGCCTAATTAGAATATTCAGGTGCTAATTAGGGGGTGAACGAGCTCCTCTTATGTTTAGGAGACCTGGGGGCACACGGAGGTTAGCTTGGTGTCATTTACCTCTGACAACGCTGAATACCAATTATTCTCCCTCACGCTCCACCCACAAACCCTCACCTCCTTCGACCTCACCCGCTTTTAAATTCTACCTCCCTCCATCTGTCAAGCTGATCTAAGTCATTTGCTTGTGTGTTTGATTCTACTAACTCATGGCATTTTTATGTGAGGATATGGATTATGGTGTTTTTTTTTTTGGTTATGCTGAATTAAAAGGGTCGGGGACAAGTTATCAACATAAGAATCAGTTATTAGTACAAGAATTAACATAGCAGGAGGACACAAATAAAAACTAAACTAATAAAGTTGAAGGAGTGGCACCTGGCGTGGGCTTTTGGTACTGTTGTCCATCTGCTTGAAGGTTTGAAGGTTGTGGTCTTCTGTAGCCTTCTAGAGTCTGCCAGTGATTTGATTTTGTTCTGTCGACAAGCCTGGCAAGGATGCTATTTTGGACAATTTCCGAATATCTAAAAAAGAGAACTAATCACAGATGTATGTTGTTTTTTTTTTTGTTTTTTTTTTTTTTGACTATATCCTTTCAGATTCCTAAACGTGAACTTCAATATGAACAACAAAGCATTTTTTTAACATTATATTTATTGGTTTTAACACAAAACAAACAACATACAACAAAACAAGTCTCGGCTCACAGATCTAAATACACATACAGACAGTTAGCTCATTAGTTATTGGTTGACAAAATGAATAAAAATAAAGGAATATGAAATTGAAAATGTGATACAATGACATAGGATGAATTATGAAATTGTGGATGAATTAAAAATAAGTTACATGAATCCTCTTATTGATATGGTTTCGATATTTAATCCCATAAAGGACATGAAAGGTTCCCATATTCTGCGAAATATATTGTCCTTCACATGTAATTTACATGTAAGGTAATCCAGTGACATATATTCTATTACAACATTATGCCATTGTGCTCTTGAAGGGGGCTTATCTGTTATCCAGTTCAACAAGATACATTTCCTAGCACAGAAAGTCAACAGTCCATATAATTTCTCTTTGTATTTATCATTTATAAAACAGTTTGATATCCCAAGTAACATGTAAAGCGGATCACATTGCAGTGACATGGACAACATCCTGTTTGTATCTTGCCCCACAACACTCCAGAAATGTTTCATTTTCCAACAGGACCACAAGCAGTGAGTAAGATCCCCTAGCTCTGTTTTACATTTAGGACACTGAGGAGAGAGGTTACTATTGAACTTATGACACTGAGAGGGGGATATATGAGCTCTGTGTAAAAGTTGTAACTGAATTGCTTTAACCCTGTTACAGATGCTCAAGGTCCTCACATTTCCCCATGCATCATCCCATTCCTCATCTGTAATCTCCAAACCAAGTTCTCCTTCCCATTTCACCTTTAGATGTAAAGTACCTGTAGTAAAGTATTCCTTAAGCAGCCTATAAAAGAAACCAATGGAATGTCCCATCTGTAATGATAAAAGCTGCCGCTCAATGCATGAACTGCTTTGGTCAGAGAGAATTGTTGTATCTTTTTTAATGAAATCTCTTATTTGAAGGTAATCTCGTTTTGGAATATGAAACTTAACTCTCAGCTGGCAACAGGACATTAGAGTGGGCCCAGCAAACAAATCACATAGCCTGAAGATCCCTTTAGTATTCCAGATCTGAAAACCGGGGTCTGTTATTCCTGGCAACAACAAAGCATTTTGTTGATAAGTGCATAGACAAGTGCATGAAAAACCCCAGTAGATGAGTATTCTCTTAAATTCTCAGACCAGTCTATCTGGCATCAACAAATAATCCAAGTTCAAAGTCAATAAAAAGGTCGCCTTTCTTACCCATTCTGAAGCTCAGTTTGAATTACAGCAGGTCGTCTTAACCTGAGATATGTGCGTCAAGTGGTTGAGCAGATGAGTGCGGTTTGGTGTATGTTTATTCGTATGGTGGGTGTATGTTCAACACAAAATTAGAGGTAGCTGCTGTGGGAAAAATACATTTCTAATGAAGTACGACAGTGTAGCAGGTAGCAGAGAGGGAGATGTCAGTGTGCCACAGCTGCCTTGGATGTTCTCCCTCTGTGCCCTCCCTCCATGGCACCAGCTCCACTGGCAGCCAAAGCTGTTGTCTTTCATTACCCCAGGCTGTCTCAGTCTCCCATGAGCCCTGGGTCAGAACGATCTGCCGTGGCACAGTGTGGTGTGGGCTGGCACCAGGCTGTCCAACAGGCCGATGCCAGCTTCATGTTGGACCGTCTCATCCTCGATTAGGACATTGTCTGGACTGCCTCAAGGACATGAATGCCCAAAGCCTGCTTCTATTAGGTTTTCCGAGCCTGACTAGGGATGCAGGCTGAGAAGAAGCATCTAAAATGGGCCTAGGGCTTTAATGTGTCTGAGAAGCTGAGTTATGTTAACTCGCTGCCTTATACCCAAGCTCCAGGAGCCAGACAACAAGGGCCTTCGAAGATTGTGAGCGGGTTACTGAATGAAGAGTCTTGATGCATGTAGGTGGATGTAGCCTTTACTCACTCAAGAAAATAACAAGTCAACTCCAGCTTAGGTCTGGGCAATATGTTTTTATCTATATCATGGCATAAAACAAGATATCATCTTAGATTTTGGATATCATTATCATTAGGTGATCAGATTAATTATATTGAATACATTTCTGAAATACACTAATTTTTTTTATAAATTGACTATTACAGTATACTGATTAAGAAATACATGAAATCAATGAAATATTATAAAATGTGACTTAATATCCCTTCTTGAATTTTAAGCATATTACCAGAATTGGACCATATTTATAGGTAATTTCATTTTTTCTAACATATTTAAATAGCCTCAATTCAACATTAAAAAAGCCAAATAAATAAACCAGGTATTGTCTGAATTTTTGAAATTAATTGTATTTTAAACATGTAATACAGTATAATAAATAGTATGTAATACAGTATAATAATAATAAATGTTTTATCTGAGTGTATTTCAGAAAAAGCCGAGTTCCACCTTCACAGCAAGCATGCATTTCCCACCTTTTTCTTCCAAATTATATTTTTGATCTTGATCTTGGTCAAATACTTCCTTTTTTTTCCCCTCAAATATTCACAAAGTCTTTGCAGTAAATCAAAGCATGTTCTTTTGTTTACTCTACATTGCTTTTGTGAAACTTTGCCCATTGACCCTCGTTGAAGTCTGTTGACAGCGTCCTATTTTTAAAGATAGAGCATAATCTGTAAGATTCAAGCATGGAGCATGATGACAAACTCCTTTCATACATGACAGATGACCCAAGGAAATATCTCCGTCTCTGAAACTCTGCTGATATTGACATGTCTTATTGGTGTAATTGTTTGTTTGTTTTTTGTTTTTTTGGAGCGTACAGTTTTTGCCTCTGCTGTGGCACTAGAAAGGACCTGAATGTGAAGTATGCGAGTGTAGTGTGCAATGGAAGTGGAAATGGAATGGAAGCTCCAGTGAGTTACTTTTGGTGATTTTTGTTGTTGTTAATGTTATTATTCTGCCTCTGTTTGGTCTTAGTGAACATAAACAACATTATTTATATTCTGTACCTGTCATCTGTAAACAGGCTTGGCAAGCTTAACTGTCAGACCTGACTGAGGGAGTGTTTGTGTGTATACAGCAGCAGTGCGGGGGCTAGAAGCAAAATTTCCCATCATACCTTCAAACAACTGGATTGTTTGAGCTCTAGAATTCACTTCTGAAACTTTATTTCAGTCATAATCCAACCTGTTTGCAGCACAATGCTGCTGTTGCCTTCATCTGTCTTCACATAATATAAATCACTTCCTGTGTGCTGCACAGGAAATTTGTTGGGCAACACGAGATCCAAACTCCACTCCTAGGAAGACACAGTGTTCAGGTTGACCTGATGGGATTAATCATCACTATATGAACTCATTTGACAAATGGTTAAAAACTGTTTTAACCATTCTGCCTACTGTCACTTGAAGGCTTTGCTTCAACAAAGTGTTAGACAGCTCTCAAAGATAATGTCTTCTCTTCTTTTTCCATTCTTTGAAGAGAGAGAGAGAGATGCTCTATAAAAAGCCATTTACTTGCCATCTATGCTGCTTTAGTTTGTTTGTAACATTCTGATGCCAGTTAGTCTGGCAACATGTTCATCTTTCTCGTATTTGCTTACTCTTGTTTGTGTTTTGTATTGTGGCGCTCAGTTTGATGCTTAACTAAACGCCTCGCCCAGTCTGCGCGTTTCATTTCTGTAGTTTTAGTCGCATGTGACTCATCGCCCTTATTTAGTCAATATGCGGCTGTGAGCTGTTTGCGTAAGGCTACATAATCAGGTTGTTTCCATCTCGGAGTTACCCACGTGGTTAATGTCTCAACGATGGGATTCAGACAAAAGCCGTTAGGAGACTTTGCACTGCTTGCAATACGTTTCTGTCTCTGCAATGTGCTGTCTTCAAAACTAGTCATTAGCTGCCCACAGATGGGTTGTGGAAGAATTTTTTTACCACTTCAATGTGATATTAGGTTTACAGATAAGGCTGTAAATTAGTCACTACTTTATGCACAAATTTGTCAACTCTTGTCACAATTTATATTGTTATCTGGGTCATGATAGATTTCTGTTTTCAAAAAGTGGATTCCCATATAGAAAGTTAAGGAAACACTATTAAAAGTTTGACCAGTGTGGTCTAATGTTGCTGCAGCCCACCCTCTTCAAGGTTCAGCATGAGGTAGCAAGTGATTATTTGGTATACTGTTGAGTTCCTATTGCCTCTCAATCATTTCAAAGCACTCTGACCAAACCATCTCAACCTTGACTATCTCCAAAACATTCAACCAGAGCCGTCCCTGTAATATGCTAATTTCTAATCCTGTCCATCCTGGTCACTCCCAACGAAAATCTCAGCATCTTCAGCTCTGCTACCTCCTGTCTTTTCAACGGTGTCATGGTCTCCAAGCCATACATCATAGCTGGCCTCACTACCGCCTCGTAGACCTTCCCTGTCACTGATGGATGTGTAAATGAACTGAACAAAATCTCAGTAAGTTGAAGTGAACTGAACTAAATTAAAATCTAATGAAATGGAATGGCGTCAAATCAAACTGAGAACATTTAATTGAAGTGATCTGAGCTGAACTGAATTGAAAACTGTTGTAGGGGTCAGTGACACTGAGAGTCACAGAGGGAGAGCGAGCGAGCGAGCGGGTGCAGTCTCAGGCCGTTTGAGACAGATTGTAAGTGACAAGCTAATGACTGCGGCCAGTCGGAACCCGGCAGGCCGGAACACAATCTACAAACAACGCAAATAAAGTTCAGGTCTCTCTCACCCACTCTCTCTCTCTCTCTCTCTCTCTCTCTCTCTCCCTCCCCTCTTTCCCCATATTTGAGTGGTCCTGTGAAAATGCACACTCAGCTCAAGTATAATTAATTCACCACTGTACTTGTGTTGCTACAAAAAAAAACACTCATTGCTATTTTCTTGTTTGACACTGGTTTACCAGCTGTGACCATTGTTCCTGTACTGTGTTCTCACTAATAAAGTCTCTCTGGAGCACCACTCCTTTCAGTTTTGTTTTGTTTTGTTCAGTTTTGTTTTGTTTTGTTCTTTTTTTAAACCTAAAAGCCATTTTCCTTATTTCCTTCTCATGGTAGTAAATTACCTAATTTGTACCCCCTGACAAAAGAAAAAAACAAGGAACTGGCTTTTACTTTTGGCAGAGCTCTGGGTACAGGTGTTTTTGTATCCACTGATGGCATTTAGCTTGTGCAGATTAAGTCCATGAGGCTCAAGGCCTGTGAGGGAGTCTGGACTGTTGTCACAGACAAGCAGCAGTCTTTTCTGCCAATGTAACTGAGAGGTTCTGTTCAGCATTTCTATAGGATTCATTAGAGAGCCCTTTACTGACTTGTTCATGTGGCCACTTTTAGAAAGTAGTGTGTGTGCCTGGTATTCCTTATGTTGTGGGCACCTAAATCTGTTTAAACAGTCAAATTATGGGGACAAAAAAAGCAGCAGTAATTATGGTTAAGGTATTTCTCCAGCAAAACCATTTTATACCAAATGCCATTTATGTCTGTTTGCACAAATGGCATTTTTGTCCGGGCCCCATAACTTTAAAGGGCTTTTTGAGGGTTAAGACCTGGTGTTAGGGTTAGGGTTAGAATTGGCTTTATGTCAGGGTTAGGTTGAGGTTGAGACACTTAGTTGTGATGCTATGGTTAGGGTTAGGGGCTAGTGAATGTGTTATGTCTTTGTTGTGTCCTCACCATGACATAAACACAAGTTTGTGTGTGTTCTCACACACCTGTATTTGTTAACTCTTTGGGACAGTTTCTGGCATAAACACTGACCTTGTCAGGATTAGTAGTCCTCATGGAGACCAAAACCTAGTCCTTATAAGGCAAAACCTAATTTTTGATAAACTGGTTAATTTTAAATGAGGTTAGGGCCCAGAATAATGCTTTGTTTAGGCCTAAATTCTTCCCTATAATGGTCCAAAAATTGATTTTGGGTGGGCCGAGTGCCAAAAACAAATGTTCACATTACATAACTTCACATTTTATTGAAATGTGTCATATTTTTTTAGATAGGTCATATTTTAAGGTCATCATTAAACTCAAATGTAAATGTTAAAAGCAATTAAACTTCTTTTTTTTGTTTGCAGTACCTTTATTAATTTCATAAGATGACAGATCCATATGGCTTATTTTAAGAGGTAGAAACATATTGAAAAGGAAAGCAACCTTTCAGATTATGTGAAGGTACTTTGGTAGATTGAGTAAATTGAAAACAGTTCGATATGGTCCAACATGTGTAACAAGTTGCAATGCACTTAAGTCTAAATATAAAATTAGATTAACCAAAAAATTAACTAAAAATGTGAATTAAGCAACAATTCACTGTGCCACTGTGCCTTTTAAGCAAATTGAAAGTAGTCGGATGGTCCAACTTGTGAAACCAGAGGAAATTTACTTAAAATTTACTTAAGAATGAATATGAAATTTGACACTGCAGCGCTCCATTGACTCCTCTGCTCCTCACTCATGTCACGAGCCTGCCGACAGGCAGAGCCACAAACTCAACAGCTCCCCCTGTTGTCCTAACCCAACAACAGGGGGAGTGCTCAGAAAGTGAACTCCGAGCCCCAAATTGGGCACCCCTTGTTTAGACTGTCAAAATGAATGTAAGTCAGTGCATTGTCCTAAGAAAAATAGCTACACACTCCTGCGTGCGTATTCGCCCATGTATACGTGATGTAAGTGTGCCACCTGTCACCATTCACTGTAGCATTCACTGCAGCGCATGTGAGCACTAGAAGGGCCATAAACTCTCAACTGCCCTCAGATGTGAGATATAAACCTGCAGGAGAGGACGCATTAGCCACGTCCCCTGCTGTGTGAGAGCTCCACCTGCTGGCTGTGCTGTGCTCCGGTCATTACTTTTCACCTGACCAAAGGAAAAAGGCATCCCATGACAGCTTGAACCTGTTTGCTCCATGCAGGCATCTGGTGCTATTTCTCGATTGATGTATGTGGCTGCAGAGAGACACATTCATGGAAGGTTTTATTTACTGAAGCGCTCTGTGAGGAGAGATGGTATTGATATTTCATTAAGAGTCTTATAAAGGGCAGCCAGTATTGAGCTTTCATTAATAGGATTGGTTTGGTGCAGATTAACATGTCTGCACTCTTCATGGTGACCTGGGGAAATGCTAAATGACTCTACATGCACATTTTAGCTGGCATTAGAGGCTTGACTGAGTTAACAATCAGCTGCTTCCTTCACAACTGAAAAAAAAACAGGGAGGGAGGGAGGGAGGGAGGGAGGAGATTCTACAAAGATGCACAGAGACTGCTGAAAGACTGTCAAAGCGATAGACAGGGAGAGAACAGACAGGCGAGAGAACATTGAGCAACAAAGATGTGATGAGAAAGATAGTGAGGGATCAAAGGAAATGCATTTTGCGAGTGAACAAAGAGCACACAGTGAGCCAGAGGTGGGGGGGGGGGGGAGGAGGAACAAAAACAGCTGGGAAAGGAGGAACAAAAACAGCTGAAAGTAATAACAGAAGCAGCAACTGCCCCATGTATATGTACAAGCTGTCTGCTTTGGGTTGCCCTCTTTCCACCAGGCAGTCATCTTTGCCACTGGCTGTCAAGTTTTAAGAAAGCTTGACCCTGAAGCTAATTCCGTAAAAGTAGCCTGGAAACCAATGAACAACACACCGTCCATAGGAGGCATTTTGAATGTTAAGCAGAGCAGTGAGCCCTGTGTGGTGAAATCTGGCCTGTCCTTGGTGCCTATTATTTCTCACTCCCTTCTCTTCTCTGACACAATGAAAGCCTGTGCCAAATGGATTAATAGGAAGAGAACACAAAACAGAGAGGCTCATACTGTCAGGACAGAAATGAACACAAACCCACACAGGTTTGTGCCGCTATCCTTTTGAGGACTTTCATTGATTTTAGTTCATTTGGACAGTCTAAACAAAGCCTTATCCCTAACTGTTACCATAGCCTGAACAAAACTACAAGTGTTGTCCCTAAACTAAATCACTAGTTCAGCTAATTAGGACCAGGTTTTGGTCACCATGAGGACGAAGGGCCTGAAATGGTCACTCCTTATAACAGGAAAGATTATAAAGAGGACATTGAAGTATCCTATTGTGCACTGCATTAAACATCTTGCTTTAAAGTATTGAACATTTAAAATGGTTGTATCTACTGCCCCCTCTGGTCAAACACTAGATACTATAATCATATTTTGCCACTGGCATTCTTAGTCCTAGCTTATGTCACTGGTACAAGCTTTTATTACTTTTCTAATCAGTGGGTGCTGATTGTCCCAGACTCCTCCCCCTTTTATATACGCAGTGTGAGCGACTGAGAGGCTCGTCTCATTGAGCACCTCCCACAGGCTGCCACTCTGTGACAGATTTTACTACTAGACCAAGTCCCCTGCTCCCCTCTCTCTCTGGCACACAGCTCTCAGCCCACATCTTGGCCTTTTTTTCAAAATCAGACATTGGGTGTAATTAGCCTCAAAAAAAGAGGACCGTGTTACCCTTTAAAGGTCCAATACGATCACTACTAGCCATCACAGTGTAGGGTGTAGAGGCCAGACCAAAAAAAGCGTTATTATAATAGCTACTGACAGTATGTTTTCATGCCAAATTGCAAAAGGTGTCAGCACAAGTTATTGCTCCCAAAATAAAAAAAAAAAGGGAGAAAAACCAAGTGATGTTTCAGGCACAGCCCATTCTTGAGACGTATGGTTAAAAAAAAAACTTTATGCAAGTAATCATTTTGGCAGCACTGGCCAGCATGCACTATTTATTTAAAGAGAGCATATATAAGATATGCACCTAGAGTTCTAAACATGTACTGCAATCCAAATAAATAATATTACAGAGCATTGTTTTCCCTCCCTCGCTGCCCAGAGACTTGGGATAGCCTGGTAATTTGAGGAACCAATCCATCATGAATCAAACGACCCCTTTACCAAAACATAAACAATATTTGCAGGCTGTAGATTAAAATTTAAGTTGTGAATAAACGGGCAGTGCCATTGTTATCAACAAAGCCTGTATGTCAAGGACACTGTCATTTTTACGACTCAATAGGATACATTTCTTAAATACCGCTCATTTAATTCCTCTACGTGTGCTTTTTGCACTTTCTGTACTCAACTCTGTTATAAATGAAGACAGACAACAATTTATTTAGGCAGTCTGTGGCCGAGAGGAAAAGAATTGGGCTGGGAGCGTTGCCAGATCAAATTCCAAGACTCGTTGTATCTGGAACTCGTGATCTTGAAATCTCCACATATAAAGGGCATCCCGAATTCCAACTTCCCTTTTTCCCCTTTTTTTCTTTAAGCGTGATTCATAGGACGATTAAGTGGTCAAATGTGCCCGTCTCACAAACACGGCAAACAAATGCAGCTCGCTGCCAAAAACAGAGGCTCATTAACAACACAGAGATGGAGTGTGATGCCTCTCTGCTCCAGTAGCACTCTGTGATATATTTACATGTTGACATGTTGAAGTTTCCTCATGTCTTGTGATGCAGAATGTTGCACTGGACACTTTTTCTTAAAATGTTTACTCCTTTACTTACATCATGATTTAGTGATTTTTGTGTCCTTTTTTTGCACCTTGTTATTTTACCTTTTAACTTGTAAAGCACTTTGGTCAACCCTTGTTGTTTTTAAATGTTTTAAATGACTCAACTTAAAACATTATAGTATTTCCTGCAATATTATGGCATATCATTACATGCCAGTGCCAATGTCAAAATGAGGGATGATCTAGGTCTTTTCAGCGGTAATGAATAGGTCTTTTTCCAACGTGTGTTGTTCGTTTTTGTGTAATACGTGTTCGTGTTTGTTGTCATTTACTTCATCTGTTATTGAACAAGTGCTCTGACTGGAAAAAGAAAATGTGTGGGCCTTTCATGCATTCACTTTTTTTTTATTGATTGACAAGACTCACTGTGTGACACTGTGACACGGATGATATATTTACTGTATGTGTTCAATGTGCTGCCCCTGTTCTTTCTGTCAGCATTGTTTGATTTACCAGTCTCTGTTTTCTTTTCCCTGTCTCGTTTGTATAGAAAGTATCCCAGTACACCATCATAGTCCAGGCCACAGACATGGAGGGAAACCTAAACTTTGGCTTGTCCAACACAGCAACAGCCCTGATCTCCATTACTGACATCAATGACAATCCACCTGAGCTGACAGTCAGAACGGTAAGTCCATACTAAGATTAATACCCTTGGCCTTTTTATGAATGGGAGTGTATAAAAATGATTAGAGGGAGGAAGGCAGGGTTATGGACATTTTATTTTTTGTTAAAGGTAAGAAAGTCTCTTTTATTTCAGCCTTTTGTTGTGAGAGTCCCATTTTTATGGAAAACAGTCAATAAATCTATTAAAAGGTTGGCTGTTCTTTGTGCAACGGGCTATAAATAGAGAACAATAGGCCATTATAAGTATAGCACTTTTTTTTCTTTTTTATTGAAATCCAGAGCCTGTTCTTGGTCTTTTCATTCACTGTCTTTCAGAATTGTTTATTTAACAGGTCTTTATTAAAACTGTAAGATTCACTGTGTTGTCACTATAGTGTTATACTATGATTATATTATTGTAACGTTGTTAGCATTTTTCTTGTCGTTTTTATTTTTCTTCGTCATGGTGGAGGGTCAAAATATGACCCAATGTGAAACATTTAAGACGTTTATTGGCAGAGTTTGTATATACTGCCTATAGTTATGTTTGATAAAGTGCCTTAGAATAAGCCATTGGTATGTGCATACATCTGGCACAGAACTTGCTTTAGGAAGGGCAGCCATCCTGCGTCACCATATTTGTACAACCACCAAAACCAGCCAGAGTGCACATTTGGCATTTTGAAGCAGAAATGTCCTACGCAACTGAAGAAGATTATCTTTTCCTGGAATGTGAAGGCCACCGTAGATTCCTGACACACTGGGGAAAGGGTGATCTTTATTGTCTTCTGATCTTTATTGTCACCATTTGTATGCACTGCACCTTTAATCAACAGGGCCTTGCTTTAAAAGAAATTTAAAAGAAATTAATTAAATTAAGATTTAGCCTTTCCTCTCTACTCCATTCTTTTTCCTAAAGGTCAGGTCTAAGGTCAGACCTGACAGGACTTTATCTTCTATTTGTCATTTTAACATTTTTGTTTGTTTGTTTGTTTGTTTCACTGATGTGTCATTGTCCTATATTATTATGTGCAATATAGTTGTGTGCTTGAGTGTTTACTATCGTCATGCAGAGTAAAAATACTGTCAACATGCAGTTGCAGCTTCAGTGTAATATGTTTTTTAGAGAAAGCCGAGAATAAGGGAATGCAAATAAAGAAGCTGTCAAATATCTACTTTAAGAACGGCTAAAACACACACCGCATATGGAGAGACAGAAAAGGATACTGTGACTGACAGGTTTGTGGCAAGTGTGCACTCCACCTCTGTCTCCCCTCCCTCTGTCTTTGCACTGCCAGTGAGGGCCTCTGGTGGCCAGGGTTTGTCTGCAGGCACCTGGCCCTGGTGCCTGATGCCTCCACATTGGTCTGACAGGAAGCCAGGCTACAGCTGGCCCTCGCTGCTGTTGCAGTATGTTGTTAGCACAGAGTTGTTTGTGTTTGGCAGTGTGTGGGTCTCTGTAAAAGGTAGATATGTGCATTTCTCCCTTGGTGGATGATTTGATATTTACCTAGATGCCTGGGCTATGATACGATTCGATTAAGATACAACTTCTTTTAGTGGAGGCATTCGTTGTCAATTGTGAATTATAATTGTATATAGTATGTAGTTATATACAGTGAAAGAATAGTCAAAAATTTATTGGACACAATTCCGTTTCAGCTTAGTCAGCAAGCGTTTGAAGTGAAACAGCATTTCAGAGGCATCCATTTTCGTCAGTCAAATCATTTGGACTTGAGAGGTTAGGTAACATGAAAGTAAGATGAAGATGAAGAAGAACATGAATTTAAGTCTTGTGGGCTTAAGCAAAAGTCTCACAAGTGGGAGGAACTAACACTGTGAGGATGTACTGAGATACTAACAGCATCGCAGCTTCTCAGAACCTACAGTATTCATACTATGAATGGATGGACCTTCGATCAGTTCATAGTACATTTAGAACAGTGGTCTAAATCTCGTTGTGGCTGGATTTACATGCTTCTAGCAAAGCTTATTTACCCCATTAGCAGATTATTTTTCTTAAAAGAGGAAAATTTTGAATATTTGGCTTATTTCTGGTTGGGCTGTTTTGCAGTGAATGGTTGGATTCTATATCTTTCTTCATATAGCTTGACACTGTGTTCTAAGCTTGGTTGCAGAACAGAATAGTCCCTGGCCACTGCCTGACAGGCCTATATAGGCTGCATCATGGCTTTCCTCCGTGTGACCCCGTGCATTTTTGAGATTCCAGGGAGAGACAGATGCTGTCTGCATCAAGGCTCAGAGGCAGAGTGAGAGGCAGTGTGTCAGCTTCATGTGCTGTGATCCCTCTCTTCTCAGCGGGGCCGTCATCAGCGTGTGTGCGGTGCACGATTCCAGCCGTGTTCTCTGATAAGAGCTCCCCGCTGTCAGGGGTAGAACTCAGTGAACAAGGCTGCAGCTCCTCTCAGAGCTGCTCTGTCCACGTCTGAGGGGTTGGCTCCGTCACTGCTCGAAGCTCTGGACCAGAGTCTTCCTCTCAGGCAGAAATGGACACACTACACTCTAACACACACACGTTTTTGACACATATAGAAGAAGAGACATGCGCATGCATGTACACATGCTGGGCACATACAGTAATTGGATATAGAAGGCACTTGTGCGCTCACAAACTCTGGCATCAACAAGGCATTTTTGCAACACATTGGACATTTTCTCTTTTTTGGACTATTCTCTGTAATTCTCTAAAATAGTCCTGCGTGAAAATCTCAGATTTGTCCATTTTGCACCAACAACCATATCGTATTCAAAGTCACTTAAATGAAGCTGTGTTTCCATCATGCTATAGTTTGTTTTGGTACAGTATGGTACGGTTTGGAATGATATAGCCCTGGATCAGACATGCGTTTCTACTGAGAACAGTAGCTTTACTTGGCAGGTGGGGTGCGGGCTGTGTCCGATGGCCTTGTCATCAAAATATAGATACACAGAGCTGCTGCCATGTGATTGGCTGATTAGCTCTTTCTGTTCACGAGCAGTTGAGCAGGTATGCATGAAGAAGCGGGAGTCTGGATTCTCTGTCACTCTTAACATCCTTAGGATTTCTATTTCCACGATCAGACTACATGTTATGAGCCTGATTTTAGCCGATCCAGTATAGATCTTGAACCCTTGACCCTGAAAATCGATTGTTTTATCTCATACAGTTTTCCCAGTGAACACCAATCATAACCACGACTGGGCACCTCCTGACCTGCCGAAACAAACTCCGACATGTTTGATTTTCTGCCTTCTATGATGGGATTCGTCATCTCAGTAATATTGGGCAGTGAAAGCACAGAAAGCTTTGTACATGCGGACGTAACCAGTGTGTGATTGGCTGATTTAATATTACCATCAAGAAACAGCTGAGCAGTGTGTGGAAACGCCATACATATAGATGCTTAAGGTTGTCAGTAAAAGAGCACCTGTCGCAGATTCTCACATGTGACTCAAAGGTGTTAATGAGAATTGAGTAAAAATGTATTCTTGTTGCTTCTCTCTCACATCCCCAGACTTTCACATCACCATCCACAGCAAAGAAATTGTTCTCAGCCAAATGCCTTTTTGCACTGCTTTGTCTGTCTTGTACTTTTTTTGTTTTGCTTCCCACACAAGCATCTGCACTTGGAGAGTAGTTCAGTAATTATTTGTGTGTTACAGACTCGAGAAAAATTCATAGCACTCTACGGGAGGCACAGAGAGAACCGCAGCACACTAATTTAGTGGATTGCTTGTGGGGGCGTAAACCAAGCTGATATATTGCATCTAATTAAAATAAAAGACACATGTTTTATTCATTTCACCGTATGGGTCTGAATGTGCTATATTAGTGCTATGTTCGTCACTATGCAATGAATGACAAGACGGTTATACTTGCCACAGTCTATCGAACCAAACCTTCATTCACACAATAACAACGAAGAGCAACAGAGTTGTTAAAAGACTTGTGAGGTGGCACATTTGAAGTCTCAGCATACCAGCCCCTTCTCATTCTGAGCATCACATGCTGCTGCTCTGTACCTTACACTGGACGGTGCATTCAGATCAGAGTGTGAGCCAACAGTGCAATGGGAACTGTGTCGTTTTCTGGGAATGGCTGTCTTTAAATGGTGTTTTATGACGTTTGCCAGGGGGGCTCTGTGGAACAGGTTGCTTAAAATGGCTGCATGGAAAGAAGTGCTCTTTTGTGGCTGCCATGTTAGATGTATGCAAAAGCTCCTAGAGGTTACGTCTTTGTCATCATTGGATTAAGCCCACTAGTGAACATGGGTAAAAACCTGTTTGTGATTGGTTCCCTTTTTTAGGAGATTCTGAAGTTGGCGTGCCAGAGATGAACGGAGATTATTGGCTTCTTTTCCTGATTTACGTGAGAATGAGCAAGACACAAGCAAAAGCAGCATGATATGTCTGTGCAGCATGAAAAGAAACAGTCAACAGCTGTGTCTTTATTACACTAGCAAAGAAATAACAGCCATCTTAAGTGGACTCATGTCATACTAATATCACTAAGCGTCTGCTTTTGGAACATTTATTCCACCTAATGCTGCCATTTCCATTTGATGTTGTTTTCAGGAGCCCATGAAGGAAAAGAACAGCTCATTTAGTCTTGGTGAGCTCCAGCTTTGCCATGTAAAGTGGGACATTTTTATTTGCTGAGCCCGTTTTCAGTAATGAAGCAGTAGATTTCCCCTGCTGTGCTGTGCACCTTGATGCAGATTTATATCCTTCAAATGATTTAGGCTCTGCACAGCAGTGCAGCCTCGCTAATTTCCCCCGACTGGACTGTAACTCAAACGTGACACGTCTATAGAGAAAAGTCATGCGTGAGTGACCTCGTGTTGTGTAGTTTTCGTTTGCCGTTGTCAGCGATGCCTTTGCAGTCTACAGACATGTAAGAGGTTCATAAAATAAGAGCCTATCAGTGATGATGATGATGTTTGAATGGGGAATTGGGAAAACTCATCTCTGGGAGCAACTTGTGACCATTAAAGCCCTTAGCATGTTTTTTTTTTCAACTTTTTCTTTTTTTCTAGATTAAAAGGGATATACAATTTGTATTTTTTTTATTTTTTTTCATTCAACCCTTTAAGTTAATTTACACGTCGGCAATGGACGGAGAGGGAAAGTGAGAGTGCGTCTGCAGCAACAGCAGTGGCGAATTATCACATGATGAGAGGAGACAACAATGAGCTTTAAAAACATTATGTACTTTAAATATTCACCAACATTTCTGTTTTGCTTCCTTGCCTGTTATAAACGTTGTCTATGATTACAGTTTCAGTTTAAATTTTAATGCATCTCACTACTGCATCACACTACTCACCTGGGAGCCCAGGTAGTGTGATGCCCCTGTAATTGGCACTTCTCTCCTTAAGAAAGGGAAGAAGGGGTACCAGAGGGCGTGTGCCAGTTAAAGGGGCATCACACTACTCAGCCTGATTTCCATGAAGCAATTAAAAAAAATGGCATTTGAATTCACCATATTTTAATCCATATGTTTTAATGAAAAGAACTTGAGACTACCATGTCAACTGATGTGACCGAACTCAGCCTGATCCCAACTATCGTTTTTCAGGACAGGTCCGGTCAGGTCCAGTAGCAATTTGTATTTCCGGGTTCGACTCCTGATCTTGCAAGGCTGCTTTTCCACTAACAGACAGTAGGGGGAGTTGAGACAGCCCCCAATCTCTCTACAATAACTCATTTAACCAACACAATGACTCCGAAGCTGTTAAAGCTGTTAAATTATGGTAAAAGGATAAAAGTGCATAGAGTAGTTCTGCTTTAACTACTAGTTTATAGTTTGCATGCGGCACATTATTATCATTGAAATTTTATGACTTAATATATTTAATGTCTTACTCCTATAACTCCTACATTTTGTCTATTTGATATTAAAAAACGCAACACATTAAACAGAGGTTTTGCTCTTACAGCCTCATTGTTCACTTATGACTTTAGCTCATGGCAGCTACTGTTATGACAGATATTGCTCTGTAATGGCCACTAATGGGTCGAGCCTCAAACTTAAATCATGCTCTAAAACGTCTGTATGAGGACTATCCTGACCAGCGGTAGCTTTTAGTTGTGGAGATCCACTTACTGGTGGGTGCAAACACATGGCACAGAGTAAATTATTTTCCCTCTGCTCCTCTTGAACTGTGTATTCAAAGGCTTTGGAAACCACAGAAGCAATTACAAAGTGACAGTTAGTCACAACTAACTGCATCTTAACTATACATAGTACTGGTTTTACAATGAACTGTGTGAAGTAAGTGGAATCGGTAAAGCCTAGTTCACACAACATGATTTTTCACAATTAACAGCATACTCTCACATAAAAATGTGTCAAAAACTGGAGTAAAAAGCATCTGTTTCAATTTTCTTTTTGGGCCTTCAGCTAATGTTGTTGATCAGGCTCACACTTTTCTGAAGATTTGTCACTAATAAAGCTCTCCACATTGAACGTATTAATCAGCAAAGCCCATAAACTTGGTATATAAAACCGCAAATAGCCACAATCTGTAATCCTGACATAACATTTCGGACTTTACAAGCCTGCATTTTCTCCTCCCTTCTTCACAGAATCCTTCAGAATCCGAGAGTCTGTGTCTCAAGTGGCTTATCAGTGGATCCATATTGCATTTTAAAGAGAGTAGCCATTTTAAAAGCACACTCTATCTTACAGTCAGCACCATTGTGCGTGTTTGTTTGTGCCTCTGAGTGAGCATGGCTGTTTGACAGTGCGGCCAAACAAGCTTGGAGGGTTTGCGGTGGTGTTTGTACTAAAGCTCGGGGTGAAAATGAAATGGAGGAGCCCACACACCAGGGACTGGGAGTGCATATTTAATTTGTTCGGTGCTTATCAGCCTGGTCACACTGCAGGGGATGAGGGAGAGAGAGAGAGAGGCGGAGACACAGAGGGATGGAGGGAATGGTGGTGGAAGAGAGGAGTCGGGTGGTTTTTGGACACGGCTCCAGTCCCTTGATGATGAAGCCATTAAAGTGAACAGCAGCTGGCAGACACACACCATAAACAAGTTAACGCTTCACGAGAGGAAACACAGATTACTGCCTGACAATGAGAGCTTTTAGGGTGTGTGTGTGTGTGTGTGTGTGTGTGTGTTTTCAGATACATCCCTATAGAGAGGGACACGTATCCTTCACACTGTAAATTCTTCTTCGGGCTCTGCAGCTGTCACCAGGTTTCCTCCAGAGTTGGTTGAGAGGGGAGTTGTTTCACACTGCACTGTAATGAAGATTATTAAGCAGAGATATTCCTACTGCTGCCTTAATTACAGCACATATCTAATTGCATATTAAGACCCAGATTTGGTGAATGCACAGAACCTAAATTACATGGGTAAACAGTTAATTGAACAAATCCATTAGCTCAGATAAAGACTTTCTTATGAGAGGATTCACTGCGGAATGAGGGTCTGCATTAGCATAATGAGAGCTATGATTCTCTATTATCGACATATTCTTTCCTGTTTACTTCCCGCCCCCTTCTTCTCCATCTGTTTGTTTTTACCACTTTTAATTAGTTTTCTTTCTTTTTCTTTTTTTTTTATGTAGTGAGCATTATTGGCGTGACCCTAAAGCAGCTTGTTTTCATAATAACAACTAAGGGAAAATATTTACCGATTGAGATTTGCATAAATAGATATTTTAAATCAAGTTTATTAACATGAACTGGCCGACTGCTGGAACACCATCAGAATAATCTGTTCAAAAGTCACAGTAAAGACTGTCCTGTCCACCAAAGGGGAGAGTCCATAAAGTGTCAGTCTAAAAGAGACCACAAATTGATTGATCTGTTACTAGTACGTGGGTATCTTTAAAGTAAAATAGCAATGCATTTCAACTCAGCAGGCACCAGTAACATTATTACTTTTAACAAGTAGTGTAAGGGATTGTGAGCTGAGTTATAGCGTTTTTGTGTTGTTGAGGCTATCTTACGATGATGTGCACACCCAGTAGGTTATGGCAAATCTCATTTCAGTGAATATGCATTGGTAGACTGCATTTTTTACAGTTCTGAAATTTTACTTGCTACTTTTAGTTTCAATAAAGTGGATTCCGTTCCAAATCAAGATTTCTACATTACTTTTTGATTGTATTTACAGAATACATATAATTTTTCTTGTTTGTTTTGATTCAGTTTTTTTGGGTTTTGTTTTTGAAATCCAGGAAATAGAAGATACATTTTAATGATACAGTTTAAAGGAATACTGACTCAGACTTTCCCTCCAACTCTGTAGTTTTCTGGGGAGGTGCCCGAGAACAAGGTGAATGTGGTTGTGACCAACCTGACGGTGGTGGACAGAGATCAGCCGCACAGCCCCAACTGGAACGCTGTTTACCGGATCGTGAGCGGAGACCCGTCTGGACACTTCACCATCCGCACCAATCCCATCACCAATGAGGGCATGCTGACAGTGGTCAAGGTAAATGTGAAACAATTGCTTCCACCGTTATTCGACTCTGCATCTGGCATGTTTCCACCTGCTCAAAAGTGCCAGATGCTGTTGACTGAGAACTCAATCTCACATTGTTTTCACCGAATTGTTTGTTATTTCTCAAATTAGAGAATATTTAGAGCAAATCATGCAATCAGCTACACTCATTTGACTCACAGCTCTCATTATTTAGTTTTCTGTCTTTCTTTCTTACTTTCTTTTGCAGCCGGTAGATTTTGAAATGAACCGTGCCTTTATGTTGACGGTGGTGGTGTCCAACCAGGCCCACCTGGCCAGCGGCATTCAGTCCTCGCTCCAGTCCACGGCAGGGGTCACCATCTCGGTACAGGATGTGAACGAGCCTCCTGTCTTCCCGGTCAACCCCAAGATGATCCGTTTTGAGGAGGGTGTCCCCGCTGGGACCACTCTTACGGTGTTTGCTGCTCAAGACCCTGACCACTTCATCCACCAGATAGTCAGGTACGGTATTGATATGGGCGTGTTAATGTGAAGCACCAACATCCATCCACCAAACACATGCAATAATAAGCTGTGGGTGCTCCAAACAATGACCTGCTAGATCATATGAGTGCTTGGTCAGTTTTTTTTTTTAATTTAGGTTTTGTGTCAACACATTATCAGTACTGACTTTGACAAGTGTGCAGCTGTCTCTTAGAAGCAGCCTGGAATGTCATTGAAAACTAGGCTGCAGGGACAAGAGTTAAGACAGAAGACTCTAAAAGTCAATAAGCCTATCTACAATGTCTGAAGAATATTTTTTCTCACCTTTGGACACTCTTTTCCAGCTGCAGACTGATTGTTTGTGAAGTGCTCGTTCTCCCACACCAAAGTCCATAAAGAAAATCAAGCATTTTCAGCTCATGGGTACACAAGAGCTGCTAGTCTACTGTTGCCTTGTTTGTTATATTTTGGCAATTTTCCACTATATAGTTCCATATATAGTTTGCTTTCCCATTAGGGATAGTACCTGGTACCTAGTAGTTTTTTTAATAAATGCACTGGCGAGTTTCAAAGTGAACTGAGCCGATACTAAAATGTCACGTCTACAGACTCCCGGCCACTGATTGGCATTGAGTGTCGTCAGTGGAAGATTAATGAGCGCGATGTCTGACACAGCAATCAAACTGAACAATGCCGAACTGTAAATCAGTAACATAGACTTAAAAATCCATAAAACGTGCATTAATCTTTGACTTTTAACAAGGAAATTTCTAAAATCTCAATATTTAACAGAGGGGTCTGGTGTATTTGGTGGCAGCGCTGCTGAAAGCTGGCCATCGTGAGCTGCATCACAAGCTCTTCTGCCATATTTTAGTTCAGTGATTGTGCAGGAGGTGCTGAACTAATCTTTTTAAGGAACTGTTTCATATGATTCAGTACACCCCAAAAGAACTGCTTTACTTTTCACTAGTTTCACTAGTTTGTGTGCGTGGATAAAATAGTAGTAGTAGTAGTAGTAGTAGTAATCGATCTGTGCTGGAACTGTATAGTGGAAAAGCATGTGTCCAAAGGACTTAAAACACCAAAGTCACTAAATAACATATATAAATGTACCAGTGGAGGCAGCAGTGGATCCGTTATGGATTTTTGTTGCTGGGATTAGACAGTTTAAAGGCAAACTAAAAGAATAATGAAGGTGGCAAACTTATTCTTAAGGTGTAAAGTGTAATGCCTCATACACTTCAAAAAAAACTTGACCTATCACTTTAATGAAGCAGAGAAATGGATAATGTCTCTCTCTCTCGTTTTTGGGATTAAAAGCACTGCTCGCTATGCAGTCATTATCATAATATGAAAACAGTGATTATAACAGCATGAAAGTGGTACTATAACATTATTTTACACTTCATATTTTTAGTGAGATATAGTTTCTTCACCCCACCTTTGTTATGTACTGTATGTCTGAATCTGTGTTTTATCTGTAGTATATCTTTCAGTTTATTCCTCTTTTGTGACATTTTCTACTGACCTCACAAATCCTTAACCATACACACAAACTCGTTTTTATATATTAATGAGGTCACATCATAGAAATAATTACCAAGCCAATTTACCCTAAGCGTAACCAGCAGAACTAAGTGCCTAACCTAACAATCAACCTAATTCTAACACTAATCCTACAGTTGTGGGGTCCAGGCAAAATGTCTGTACAAAGATAGCTTTGTATGTTTTTTGGACCTTGAGGAGATATAAATACATGTACACACACACACAGGTGCAGAGGTTTGTGCACCTATTCTTCTTAAGACACTGCAGTGACTCCCATTGATCTGTAACTTAACTAGTTCCTCATAAATGGGGTTCTGCCTCATTAAAACCAGGTTTTGGTCTCCACAAGGACTACTGGTCCTGACAAGATCAGTGTTTAAGCCAGAACAGGCTTAAACAAACACAAACACACACATGCATCCCAGGCTCCAGTTACCACCCGGCTGCCAAGGGACTAGTGTGAAGAGGTCACCCTGTAATGAGCTGGACACTGTGCCCACACTCCTTAGATGCCTGTCTTCTCATTCCCTTCCTCCTTATTGATTGTTCCCTTCTTCCTGCCCTAAAAGGGATGACACAGTTCGGGCATCATGCCATCCCTGAATCGACCTTGTGCGACAGAAACTCCGACATGCCCACTGAGGTCCAGCAGCATCGTTCCGCTCCATGGCTAGCTCCAGTGAGAGCGATTGATTTTTCTTAATGTCAGTGCGACGGCCTCTTTCACTGAGGAACTGAGTGGAAATGTTACTGGACTGCAAAGGGAGATGGTGGGATATGTACTCTTATATGCCGTATACAGTAGTGCACAGAAGAAGGAGACATCCCCCCCCCGTGAACACATGTCACGCAAACTAAGAGGGCTGAGCTCCTCTCTCTCCGTAGAGAGACACAACTCTGCTTTTCCTCTTTTTTCCTCTTCTCCGTTCTGCTCCCTCGCTCCTCCTGAGCCTGTCACTTTTTTTTCTCTGTCAGTCTGTGTGTCCGTTATTGGCGGCGGCTCAAAGCAGCCATCTTCTCCAAAAGCACTCTGCCACCAGAAGTTCATCCCCCTGCTCAGACAGCCTTGTCTCTGTTGTTGCTTCTGTATTCCCTGTAGGTGACCTCATTTGAACTGCCCGGCTCAGTGTACACTAAAAAACTGCACAAAAGTAGCCTCACAAATGCACACACAACTCCACAAACATTCACGCATGGGTGAGTGAAAAGCCCGCGCCTGAGCAGTAGATGAGAGAGGAGCCAGTTTGTATTTTTTATGTGTCCCTTTGTGAAGAAAAGGAAAGGAAAGATGTTTAGATTTTCTTTTTTTAAGATGCTGGGGAGTTTTCATTACTGTTACACCTGCTGTTACTAAGCAACTAAAACTTCTTGTCTGATTAGTAAAAAAGATTTGTTGACTAAACTACCTTAAAAAAAAAAAGAACAAAATATCAGGATTGATATTTGGAATTGATATAAATGGATTTCCAGCACTAAAAATTCCAGTTTGACCTTCTGAGAAAACTTGGCCCAAGTATCAAAAAGCCTGAGCTTCCGCCACGAGGCCATCTCTCAGGCTGTCCATTTGTCTGAAGTAATGAAGAGTGAGAGCCAATTTTTTGAGCATTAGATTCAAGCAGATTATTTGAAGTTCTTTCAAAGTCAAAATTAAATTGTGTTTTGTATAATATACGTGACAGGTTTACAAACTGGTCTCTTTCGTACGGAATCTCATCTTTGCATATTACAACATATCAGCTTTTATATTTTCCTTTATTATTGTATGGTGCATCAAAGTTCAGCTTTCACCTTGATTCACCAATTTTAAACGATTGCAAACGAGCAGGGCCGCACAGTTGGTGTAGTGTTATCACTCTTGCCTTTGCAGCAAGAAGACCTGGGTTCATGACCCGGTCGGAACAAGGGCCTTTCTGCATTAATTAACATCGCACGTTCTCCCTATGTGTGTGGATTTTCTCCGGGTTCTCCAGTTTCCTCCCACAGTCCAAAAACATGCAGTTTTGGGGATTAGACCAATTGGACACTCTAAATTGCCTGTAGGTGTGAACGTGAGAGTAGGTGGTTGTTTGTCTCTGTGTTGCCCTGCAAGGGCAACCTGTCCAGGGTGTCCCCTGCCTTTTGCCCTATGTCAACTGGGATCGGGACCCTGTCCTGCAGGGTAACTGACTTTCATTTGTTCACGATGTTTTCCTCTCTCTATGAAATGCACCTGCAAAATACAGATAGACATTTTAACCATCTGCCACCTTGTCACTCCTCCGTCTGTTTGCTACGTATGCCAGTGCAAATATGTCAGAGGTGCAATAAAGATATTTATGATGATCTTTCACGGAATTTTAAATTAAAAGTGTTTGTTTGGTTATGGAATGATGTATCCTTCACAATAAAAGCATATTTATGATACCAAATACCACACACACACACACACACACACACACACACACACATATATAAATTATAAAATAGATCGAAAATTAATTCAGTATTGATGTTATCAACTATGATTAAAACACCAGACAAGCTCATATATGTAATTTAATGTTGAATGTAGTACATGTAATAATGCAAAAATTATAAATGAATATCTTACTGTCATTACAAAATTATATTTAGTAATATATTCTATCACACGTGCTGTGGTTAAAGGAAGAGGAGGTCACGGGCCATGTTTTCATTTTAACATGATATTAAGTGGTTGGTTGTGTGTAATCAATTGGGGTCTGCATGTGGCCCGGGGGCCTGCCAGTTTGACACCTCTGATCTAATGCATGAGGCTGTGGCTAACTAGTGTCAGCCAACACACCAACGCACTAAATGTTTTAATTAAGTCCCATTTCCTCTTCATCATGATGCTCACACACTGAAACTGCACACCCACCCACCCACAATCTCCCTCGCTGTTCCCCAACCCCCCCGTCTCTCGCCCATACCCATACCTCCTGTCAACACATGCTGACACATTGATCATCTGCCTACCTGCTGGGTGAGCCTCCCATAATTACTTATTACTAACTAAAAAGTTGAGAGCAGCACATCCTCCACTCAGTCAGATGTTGAGACTCGTCATAGTAGTTAATGGGATTTATAGACTGTAATTGCAGCTGTCACCCTGTGCTCTGGTGATATATGCAGCGTTGATGGTGATGGGAGTTGCAGTGGTGGCTGTGTGGGTACAAAGAGCTGTGGAGTTGTGAAGAGCGCTGCCTGGCTGCTCTGCGTACAGGTTCAGGTTTTCATCGGTCTTCATGCAAATGAGCCGCCCTTATGATAAGCTCAGTAAACATATGTTCCACTCCCCGTGTCGTTGTAATATTTCAAAGGTGCCTGGCTGGTATTGCTTATTATGGTAATGAACATTGAAACTGATAATGAGCACTTTGGATCCACAAATAAATGGTTCAGAGCAGCTGGAGTTGAAGCAACAGTTGGCTGCAAAAGGTGATTTCTAGATTATGTTTTGTGTATGTTTGTCTTTTGGATTTCAAAAAAAAAACCCTGTCTGTTTTTCCCTCACTCTTTCTAAAGTGATTCTTTTTTTCCGTGTGTGCATGTACAGGTACTCAAAGCTGTCAGATCCGGCTAACTGGCTGAAGATCAACAGGACCAACGGTCAGATCACCACCATGGCGCTGCTCGATCGAGAGTCCATGTATGTCAAAAACAACGTATACGAAGCCACATTCTTGGCATTCGACAATGGTAAGTCTGGTAAGTCTGGACGTCTGTGTGTGTTGCAACGAATTCATTCAGGATGACAGAAGCATATTGGTCGTGGCACATTCAGCAAAACTGTGAAGTATATTTTTCAAAATATTAGGGCAGTTAAAATAAAATAATAAACTGAAGTCGAACAAACACAGAGAGAGTAACCGCAATATGTAATTTGGACGCACACTGTTTGATATTAGACTGTTAAAACTAAAATGTTTTGTTTGTTTTTTTTTTTTATCAATTTTCTATTAAAAAAAAATGTTCCACTGAGGAAAAAAAAATTTTTTGTAATACCTCAAGTCCTGTATATGACAGTGTCACGCAACAAACCACTCGACTGCTCACTCATTTCATGCATAAAAACATTTTGTTGTACTCTGTGAAACTGTTGAATTTTTTTTAATTGATTACTATTTAAGCCACAGTTAACAGAGCTGATCCCATATTTGTATGTTAATTGTGGTCACCATCATAATTCAGGCAACACATTTTTTTGGCACAATTTGTACCTCTTTGGCATGATCATTTAACTCAGTTATCACATAATCATATATTTAGAAGCCGCAGAGAACATATTCACCCTTGATTAACTTTAAATAAACATACTGTGCTTGTAAGCCCGGTTTCCATTAAAATGTATTGCACATTTAAACAACATTTTCAAATATTTGGTAAAAGAAAGTGAATCTTGGGAGTTAGGCCTTTTCCACACAGAAACAAAACTTGATGATATATTTCTTTCTTAAACAAGTTTTCCATAAGCATGGCATTGTTTCAGGAAATGTCTTGATCCTCACCAAATCCCCCCAAACGACTCTAAACACTGTAGTACATATGCCAGGCTTGTATGTGGTGCTGTGACACTGCTACAGGAATACAACAAAAATTGTTGTCGCAGTAATGTTTGCTGTTTGCACTAAGGAATGTTGTGTTTTCCTCATCAGTTCACACATGCCTGATGTGAAAGCTGAGATCATTTGCTTACTGCAGCTGTTTTCATTGCACGCATTTGCAATGGAAACTGTTTTACAAGTAAAAAAAATAATAATTTACGTAACATTTTACATGTAAAATCACTGTACATTTTATGCAGATAAATATGTATATAGATATGTATATAGATGTGTGTTTTTTTTTTCTTTTTTACCTTTCTATGTTTCCAAACAAGCTGATGGAAACACACCTTGTGTTATGTGTGTCTGTCTTTGTCCTCAGTTGCCAATTGACCCAGTTCTGAAGGATTATACGAATGATAAAAAATAAAATAATAATTATGTAACTATGACTATTTTACTTCATACTAAAATCCCTCAATGGCACAAAACTACACAATACCAGCATAAACACCTTTTTTTAATCCTATAATACAATAATCGCTCAATGAACTGTGAGTGAGTGGAATATTTTGTTCCTACACTGTATCATATACTGTATCTGTAACTGTATCATCCCCCCTGCTGTCTCGAGCGAGAAAAAAAAAAAAAAAAGAATCTGCCAATGAAGTTCTTGTATCAGTACAAATACAGGTACTTGATCTCTGTGTAGGCAGGAGGGACTCGGGTGTTTTTACTCCAGTGAGGAATGAGCGATGGTTTGCCCAGAAGCAAACTAACCTAAGCTCAAAGTGTTGACTGCCTATTGATTCTAGAGCTCTAAGTCAACAAGGGGATATATTCCACTTTGATTGAAATTCTCTTTACTTATTCTCCTCAAGCGGAGCGTAAGGACGAAACAAAGCACCCAGCCAATCATAACCGACAAGTCGGTCGATGGGACATGGGGCCCAGCCAGGCCGGCAGACATTTACATAGTTGATGTAGCAGGTTGCTGTTTGACAGAGGTAAAACAGTTGAAATACATCGCTGATGAGTTACTGTGGTGAACTGTATCCATGCTGCAGTGCATCAGTAATTTAGCCAAGCGTGTTGACAGTGAGTGTGCGGGGGGGGGGGGCGCTGTCAAGTGAATATCAAGGTCCCAATAAATCACTGCAGTGTGTTCAGCGGAGCAGCACAACATAGACCCCCCTCTCCCTCTGTATGTTGGCGCTGTAATTTGTGTTGTCTAATAATTCACTATTCTCTAAAAACAAGTTTCAGTGGAATCTTATTGTGACACAACAATCTCATTTTACCGTCACACCATAGAGTCAATGACTCTTTAATCCAACTACCAAAGGTTTGACAGATGAATGCACGACAACTATACTGTACTGTATAGTTCTGACAGAGGAAATATTTACCTTCAGGTTATATTTTCAAGGTTATGTGCTGTTTTTTTTCTGTAGCAGGGAGAATGCCATGCTGTAGTGCAGCGCCGCAACACTACACGAGATTGTGCGTCCAACACGGCGGCGAGCATCTAAAACAAACATTTCACTGGTCTCATGCGCCGCCAATTCGTCTAAACTTCATCAAATCAAACAGACTGTACACTTACAGAAAATATGTTTAATTTTTTTATCTTCAATTTCTTCCAATGAAAAATTATTTTTGTCTATTCCTACCCACTGATTGCAAAAAAATATCAAAATATGAAGAAATTCCTATTTCTTTCCATGGGCCAAACTTTAAAAAAAAAACATATCTCCATTTTAGGATTCAAACAAAATTTCAAAGTTCCATTCAGATTTGACCCAGGTTATGATTTGGCAGCAATTTCAATTTAACACAGACAGGACATTAACATTGGTCTATATGTTCTTCAGTCACTTTGGCTGCATTTACACTGTAGGTCTTGATGCCCAATTTCGATATGTTGCCTCTATCCAATTATTTTATAGGACCTGCTCACATTGTGTTTCAAACTCGACCCATATCTGATATCTGCATTTACACTCGGGGAAACAAACCACAGGGTGGTCATGGCAACTGACCTGAAAATTGCTTGTAGCCCGAAATGGATGTAATGGTGGTGTTGCTAAATTTAGAAATGGCTGTGTGATCGTAGTGCACACATGTATTTACATGATTTGCCACCTTCCTATTTTAATGGACAAATTGAAATAGGAACAAAAATATTGGGACACCTGACCATTACATCAACCGTGGCTGTAATGACGTAATTAAATACATATACAGTACTTTAAAATGGAGTTGTTTCCACTTTTGCAGCTATAGCAGCTATAACAAGTGTTTCTAATTTGTGCCCATTCATTCTGCAGAGCCATGGTTCTCAAACTGTGGTACGTGTACCACCAGTGGTATGTAAGCTTCCTTTGGTGGTACTTGGAGGAAAATCTGAAATATTGTTCTACTGTATATGTAACAGGGTATGTGATCGGAGTGGAGCTAAGTTATTTTGACCAGTGTGTAGAAAATGAAATTATCTTATTGGGATAAATCTACCTCTTGGCCATTTGGCGATAATATTTTTACTTAGCTCAATATTTTCTCAGGCGGTACTTGGTATAAAATGTTTGAGAATCACAGCTGTAGAGCATTCAGGAGGTCAGGCACTGATGTTGGATGAGAAGGCCTTGATGAATTTGCTTGATGAAGTTCAAGCGAGCAACTTGGTCAGTCAAGTTCTTCCACACCAAACTTGTCAAACCATGTCTTTATAGTTGTTGCTTTGTGCACTGGGGTACAGTCATGTTGGAATAGAATAGGAATTGAATTCAATGAGAAAGTGTAGTGTAAATAAAATAATCATTGCTGTATATAGCAATCAGTTGGTGGGTGCATTAATTACTTGATCACATCCACTGATATGATCAAAATAATTTCTCACGCTTTTTGAATAAATGTTACCAAGAATTCAGTAAATTAAAACTCTGACTCCATTTACATGCTGTTTCATGAAAATAGTTGTGGAGTCTTTCCATTATTGTAACTTTATTTTAATTTCAGTGGTTTGAACCACATCCCAGAGGAAACAAACACTTCAAAAACTGAGCTAAACATTTATTCATCTTGTGCAATGCATATGGTGCCAATACCTGGCCTTTTTTAATGACGTGAAGACTACAGATACTGTATTTCTCTGGGATATTACATAATGGTTACACAAACAACAATCAGAGATGAAGAAAACATCCCTCTCTACTGTTAATCATAAGAGCTAAAAGTCATTGGGACTGTTGGCTTGTGGTTTCATCACACTTCACTGACAGTGGCCTGGACACTGAAATCAAATACAGCTTTCCAACAGTCACATTTTCATCCAAATATTAGTGCATGAAAATGCATGACATGCTGGTCTAGTTCTGTCATTTTTACACCGCTGAGAGAAAGGCAGTGGCTGCCTCACATGTGGAATAAACCAAACTGTTGTCGACACTAACAAGCTGAATGAGAAAATATGTTTTGAGGACATAATGATGAAAAAATAAAATGCATCAACACTCTCTCCCTGTCGTTTCCCCGTCCAGGAGTTAAATATTTTACCTCACACTTGAGTTGAGCCTCATTACAAATGTTTTCACTGCTTTAATGTTGCACTCAGTTGAGACAAGTTCACTTTGCTTTTTTTTTTTTTTGCTTTTTTTTTTTTTCAGAAAGCAGCGAGGCGCTTATTCCCAGCGCCGCGTTGAACAGCATCAGCAGAAGCAGTGGCAGGAAAAACATTTGTCAGTCAGCTCAAGTGCATTTCAGTAACAGGGTGTGCTGTAATCAAAGCGCATTAGAGCTTCTGCCATTAACGGTGCATAAAACATCACGCAATATGTCTTCTAACCTGATTCGGTAAAAAAACGTAAATAAATTAAAATAAAAACCTGAATATGTTAGGATAAGTGTTTGTGTGGGTGCAGTGAAGGGTTAGTATTTCAGTCATTTCCCAGCAGGCATTGCAGAGTGGAGATAACGGCAAACTTTATGTGAGCATTGTCCCCTTCGGTATGAGTCTTGCCTGAACCTTTTCAGCGAGCTGCCAGGACTGAAACATTGATGTGCCCTTTCATTTCTTATGGCTGTTTTGTTAGTGCTCTCCACCACACATGTATACTGTCCTCACACATTCAGGCCCTCAGTAAACACAACATACTTGTTTGAAACCGGCTGCTGAAATGTCACTGAGATGAAATGATCATCTGCTGGAGCCATATCTAAACTCATCTTTACCCCCCCCAACCAAATCCTTGTTCACTCTACAGTCAATCGTTAATGTCATTATCTCGCCGTCTCACTCCTTTTTGCCTTCCTTCCTTCCTTCCTTCCTTCCTCTCCCTTCCCACTGTCACAGGTTCCCCTCAAGCCAGTGGGACAGGAACCCTCCAGATCTACCTTATCGATGTGAACGACAATGCTCCAGTGCTGATTCCCCGGGAGGCCCAAGTATGCGAACGTGCTCACCCCCACTCCAGGATCAACATCACAGCATCTGACGCTGATGCCGATCCCAACGTGGGGCCCTTTGTCTTTGAGCTGCCGTCTTTTCCCTCCAGCGTTCGCCGCAACTGGACCATTTCCAGGCTGAGCGGTAATTGAAAGCTGTACTGTATTGTTAGATTTAGAAAATCAGTTTATTAGGTACACCTGTTCAACTGCATCACATGGCAGAAACTCAATGTATTAGGCATGTTGGATGCCTTCCATTTACAACGTACATTGGAACTCTCTACTAGAGGTGTAACGGTACCATTGTGTACTTGACATTCGGGACCCGAACAAATTTTCAGTAGATGTGGGTATATTGTCAAAATATGCTCAATGGTAACCACACTGATGCAGAGCGGAACATGAATGAAACATGAAACATGAATATCAGCAAAAAACAGATTCCAAAATCTGTGCAAATAGAGAGATTCCTGGCATTTGGATAAATCTCCTCTGTTATGGCTTCCTTTTCATATTTAACAAATTGAGATATGTGCCTTGAAAAGAGAATAAATCTGAGTACAAGCTGGATAGATTAATTGAATGTGAAGTTAAGAATATTTACAGTATTTTCTACATGCTGCACTATAATTAATCGTTATTTATAACTGCAGTTACTTTTTATTTATTTGACAACCTTCACATTCACCTTTAGGTTTTGGTCACAGTTGCAGCAATATTGAGAATTATTTTTATTATTTACAGTCTGTTGAGTCTGTTTAGTCATTTAAACTTATAAATGAGTAGCGGATTGGTCTAGTTTGCAGAGTTTACAAAGTATCTAGTGAGTGGCAGTTCTCAAAGATAGGATGCTTTGTTGACAGCAGTGGCCAGACTGTTTAGAAAAGACAGAAAGTCAACAGTAACTCAAATAACCTCTTGTAAAACCCAAGTGATGCAGAAGACAGTCTCTGAATACACAACACAGCAAACCTTGACGCAGACCTTGAGCAGCAGCAGCAGCAGAAGACCACATCATGTGCCTCTTCTGCCACTTTACTATTTTCATTTTCTTGTATTTTACTATTTCACACACATATATTTAGTAAAATCATAGACACTCATACATCTTTAAGATATTTTAAAATGTTGAAAAAAATACATAGTAAAATGACTATAGCTAAAATGTAAAAAAAAAAAAAAAAAAAAAAAAAAGAGTAAAGTCTGTTAATTAGATATTTGCTATTGTTTCCTGAGGTAGTGATCAATATTGTACAGAATCAAAAGCTTTAGACACCAGAGCATCTTTCCAATTCACATTTGAGTGCACAAGCTCACTCCACATATTTGATAGAATTCTTTGAGACCTTTTACATGGAGATAATTGGTGTCATGTGTACCTATTAAAGTGGCTGATGAGAATAACATGCTCTCCTGCATACGCTGCTGAATTAGCCCATGATCCTAACACATGGGCTGGAAAACACCATCGGTCGAGGGGCCGGGGACTTCAACAAAATGTCTTGCAAAGCTCACAGAGACATTGAGTGCTGACGCACAATCCAGCGTCTGTGACAAATGAGATCCATTTATCTCTCTGTCCCGGGAGCAGCCGATCTGTCACCTAATCCACCCAGATGGATGTATCACAGCAGTTGTCTTGAGGACAAATCTTATCACATACCTGGCTTCTTCTCCCACTGAGACTCTTGCCTTAGATTGACTGATAGATGTTGAAGGTTAAAGATTCTCACATTTATGTTCTTATTCTTATTTTCACATTTATATTATCCTTATATAGAATGATTGTTTGGATGCAGGCTATAATTTGATCCATCATTTACTTATGATGACATGATAACCTACAGTAAACCAAATGTTCTCTCTCCAAATGACATTTTCTAATCTTATTTTCTCTTTTCCTCTTTGCCCCCCCCCCTCCCTCCCCACTCACCTCCATCTCCTGTTTTTGTTTTGTTTTTTTTTTGTTTTTGTTTTTTTACTTTCCACTCCTGCCATCACTGATGCTACCTCACTCCCACACTCCAGGTGACTATGCTCAGCTCAGGCTCAGGATTCCATACCTAGAGTCAGGTGTGTACGAGTTCCCCATCATTGTCTCTGACTCTGGGAACCCTCCTTTGTCCAACCGCTCTCTGATCAGAGTCAAGGTGTGTCCCTGTGATGATAACGGGGACTGCAGCGCCACTGGGGCTGTGGCAGCCGCCGGACTCGGTACCGGGGCCATCATCGCTATACTCATCTGCATCATCATACTGCTCAGTGAGTAGAACCATGAAAATTAAAGCGACACTGTGTAACTTTTCAACATAAACAAGTGTATGTTACAGTCAAACCACTGTCAAAGGGGTTCAGGTAATGCTTATTAGGCCTATCAGATCCACATCACTGTCTCTGTATTTTATAATTATAGCGGCGATATTTTTTGCACTGCAGACAATAAAGCAAATAGTTTCCATCAAGACATATGGAGACAACAGCAACATATGGGGTACGTTTACAGCTGTAAGTTTACAGTAAGTGTAAACAGCTACCAACAAGTTCGAGTATGGCAGAAAACAGAATAAAACAGTCAGAAGTGAATTCTTCTCACAAAAACATACTTCAGTCAGACAACTCGTACTATTTCATCAGAATACAGATGGTTATGTTTGGCGTCCAAGCTCCAATTTCATATCACTCCCCACAGATATGTTACCTGCACATATCTGGGAGAGAGGAGCAAAACATTTTAAACCCCAAGGAGCCTGCAGGTGGATGCTGGGGTGGTGGTTGGGCTGGTTGCATGAGCAGCGATGCTTAAATAGCTTAAATAGCCCGCCAATTTGGAGTGGGTGTAGAAGAGGTGTGTCTATGATGCAGTAACGCGGCTCGAGTTGGCTGCCTGAACTAGCCCGCGGGCTCGCGTCATTTGTTCAGCAGTTTGACAGTATAAATGCTTTCTTGTCCCCACTCGTCCCTGCACTGCGGGTGCATACACACAAATGCTCCCTGAGACAGGTCTGAGAGTATTGCTTGACAGAGCCCATTTTCAGATGACGTCAAGTCAAGTCAAGTCAATTTTATTTACAATATGTAGCCAAACATCACAAACACAATTTGCTTGGAAGGGTTTTATAGTCTGCACAACAAGGGATACCCTCTATTCTTAGACCCTCGCGGTAAGTGAGGAAAAATTCCACAAAAAACATTTTTACTGGGGGAAAAATGGGAGAAACCTCAAGAAGGGCCAGAGAGCTCTCTCCCAGGACAGACAGATGTAGACTAGGTGGACTAATCAAATTTACAAAGAGGAAAAAAGAAGATAGAGACCAGGAGCATTTCAAGGTATATTCATCATTTCAGTGCATAATGATAAAACAGAATAGAACAACACAGAATGGAGCAGAATAATTGCCGCCTGTGCACCGGACATTAAAATGTGATTTTGTGATCCGATTGCAAACCACTTGTAAATACAGGTATAAATATGCCCCAGGACGGATTGTTATCCGATCAGTCTCTGAGACTCTGATGCAGCTCTGCTCCACCCGCAACAATTACGTGAGCAGAGATCTATGGTGGCCCTGAGCACAGCTAATGTGTAAGTGGCGACAAAACGGTGTCTCCACTGCTTGCGTTGGTTTTCCACTTGTCAAAGACAACCTCTTTCCCTGCTTCAAAAAGCAAAGAGGGGTCAACACAACAGCACAACTTTGTGTTGTTGCTGTTGATATAGCAGCACACTGAGGGGGAGGTGACCATGATGGCATAGCAATTGGATCTTGATGTGGACATCATAGACACATTTTGAAGAAGACGCTCTCTAATTCTTGTGTTTATAGAAGAACTATGCAGTATATTTACCCGAATACACTGTAGGGGGGGGGCGCCATTCAGCAAAAGGAGAAAAATTGGCCCGACTTGCAAACTTCCGCTTTCATTTTAAACCACTGCATTTGTTTTTTTTTTCTTTTCCTCACAGCCATGGTTCTGCTGTTTGTGGTGTGGATGAAGCGCAGAGAGAAGGAGCGGCAGGCAAAGCCGCTGTTGATTGACCCTGAGGACGACGTCAGAGACAACATCCTCAAATACGACGAGGAGGGAGGAGGAGAGGAGGACCAGGTCCGACAGTCACCTATTTTCTCCTCGTGCACAGTTCACAGCAAAAATAGACAGAGGAAATAATTTTTCACCACCGTGCCACTGCATCATAAATACATCATAAATAAGAATATTTACAATACTCTCTGCAACTATTTCAAAGTAAAAGTTCTTTAGTATGTCTGTTGACTGAATCCATTTGTATTTTAAACAAGGACTTTTGCAGGAGTTCTGGCATGTACAGTAGTTGACCACGTAAACCAATAAGTTTTTGAACTCAAGGGAAGATCTGATTAATATCAACCTATTCTGCAATTATTTAATGATGAAGGACAGCAACACTGACACACATGACTGACAGTGTTGCTATAAGTATTTGGACATCAACTGTCTGTCAAGTATAATTGTCGCGTCACAAAATGACCAGTAGATAACCTAACACATTTGATTAATTTTGGAAAAATATTATTCTCAACACCGGCATTTGTGCTGTTTTCCAGCGCCTACACACACCAGGTATCTCGCACATAAACACACCCACGTAAAAAGGGTGCAGTGGTTCGCTTAAGCATATTTTCACTCGTAAGCACCTGTTTGAGGATTAAGTATGCACATTTATTTTTCAGCTACAAGTCTGTTGAGATAAGTCACAAACCTGCTCTGCTGGTTTAATGGTAATTTACGACAGATTTTATTTACAGTAGTGCTCCTTTTTACTGTAATGTACCATTTGGTTAAGACTAATGGAAATCAGGAAAAAATAGAAATTGAACAGCAAGAAAAAAGAATAATATGCATATACATTATCTCTCTGTCTGTGTGTGTGTGTGCCTGGTAGTCCTTATGTTGTGGGGACCTAAATCTCTTTACAGTCTCATTATGGGGACTTCAAATGAAAACTGTAAACGATTCAGTTTTAAGGTGAAGACATTTTTTAAAAGGTTAGGGTTAGGGTTAAGGCAGTCATAATTATGGTTAATGTTGGAGTAAGCTGCAGGAAATAATGCAATGCAATGTCCTCTGAAGTCATGGAAAACAGTGTGTGTCTGTTCTTCGGCTGTGAGGACAAATTTTGAGTTAACTTATCTTTATGATGACATTTTGACTTTGTTAGGACATTTTGTCCGGTCCACACAACTTTAAAGAGCTCTTCACAGTCAAGACTTGGTTTTAGGGTGAGGGTTAGAATTTGGTTTATTTTACGTCGACAAACACTAGATATTAGGGCTGCAGCGATTATTCGATTAATTAGTTACAAAATAATACTAACAAGCTATTTTGATTACCAAATAATCGGCTTTTTTTCAGTAGTTAAAACAAGTTTTCGGATTTTTTTTTTAGCACAACAAAAAAGAAATAATTCAAACTGAATATTTGTTGGTTTTTGGACAAAACAAGACATTCGAGAACATCATCATCAAGTGTGGTAAACACAACATTTGTCAATGTTTTCTGATATTTTACGGATCAAACCAGTACTCTATTATCCAAGAAAATAATTGACCTACCAGACAGATGCTTATACACTGGTTTTCATCTGAAAAAAAAGGTAATTTAGTGGTTTAGTTACACTTTAGAAGTTATACATTATGGTTTAAACCTATGAGCAGAAAATGAACACAGCCAAATGTTGTGCAAATCAGGCCCATCTCATGCAGGAACAGCAGGTTTTGACACCGCAAATATTTAGATAATAAATCAAATGATGACACTGATAAACCCAATCATCTTTTCGACTCTCATGACCATCATCCAGGACTACGACCTGAGTCAGCTGCAGCAGCCCGAGTCGCTGGACCATATCATCAATAAGCCCACAGGAGTGCGCAGGGTGGACGAGAGGCCCGTGATCACAGAGTCCCAGTATCCTGTCAGACCCAGTCTGCCTCACCCAGGAGACATAGGAGACTTCATTAACGATGTAAGTGGGCGAGTGGAGGAAAATGACATGTTTCAGTAAATGCCTGTGTGTCAGTGTGACATTGCTGACTTGAGTTCATGAGCTGATGGCTGGTGTGTTTTTTTTTTTTTTTTTTTTTTTTGGAACATCACACACCAGAATTGATTTTTGCTTTAAAGATCTGAAGAGCTACGTGCAGGGGTTTTACTTATTTCTCCAGAATAGTATTCCTGTCAGGAGGGCCACTGCCTGAAATACTTTATTTGGCCTTTGTTTTACAGCTCATTGTCTGGCTCTGAAACAGCATCCAGACCATGATGGGACAGTAAAAGTGGAATAGGTGGGTGAGCCAGATTAAAACACTTTATTTCACACTTTTACAGTCTGGCACCCTGATCCTGTTAGTAAGAAAAGATCAACACATCCATTATGTTATTGGTGAACCACAATGATTGGTCTGAATTCCAGTTTGACCACATCCACCCCCTGAAACAGTGTATAAATCCAACCAAAAGACAGCATCTAAAATGGACATTGTCTTACAGTTTTAATAGTGAAGCCCAGGAAGCAGGATGTGAACAGCAGTTAGGGCGACTTAAATTAAAGTCTTTGGGAAAAGGAGATTTTTCCTCATTTGATTTTTAATGTCAGTAAACATTTTTAAAGGTCTCAATCAATACTTTTGGATCTTCTTCAGTACATGGTGAACAAGGTGAAAATTCACAGATGGTATCATCAAATAAGTGTTTGGTTGCAGGTGACATCTATAAACTTCCATTGCCAAAAAGTCGTCAAATTGCGAATCTCGAGGCTTCACAACAGAAGTTTGTTTTGCAACTGGTAGACTATGTTTATATACAGTCTATGGTCCACCCACATAGAACAGGAAGTCATAAATCTCAGGCTACATCCAAACTAATCCATTTTATTTTTAAAAATGCATAAATCCACCTGCTGTCCAACTTACCTCCCCAAAATTCTCAAAAAACAGCAGTTGGCTGTTTTAAGAGGAAATTTTAGTCAGCAAAATCGGAGACCTTTGGAAATGATGACACGGTTACATGCATTCGCTTCCTGATTGGTTGTTATCAGCCACAACTATCAGCTGCGAATGAAAGCCCCTGTTAGTATTGGTTTAATAACAGAAATCTTTGCCCTAACTTTTCATGACTTTTGTTTCTTTCTGAAACCAAGCAGACACCTTCAGAGGAGAGAATCAGCTTCCTGTTTCCACTGGCACATGGATGCCCAGTTTACCTGAATGGTTGTACAATAAATAGTTCAGGACTCTAAGAATAGCATGGATAAACCCAGCTGAAACTGTCAGCAATTAGATTTTGCTCCGAATGTCGCTCTGGTTTCGGAAAACTACAGAATCTCAGGAAAAAATGGAACAATCACAACCTGAGCTTTTTTTCCCTCCCCGGCGTGCCAGAGGCAGGCTTAACACGATGACAACAGAGAAGCAATGTCGAGCAGATTTTGTATACATCCAACATAGCGGTCATCAGCTGCTGTTTCCATTTTAAGCAACTTGCTGGGCAAGGCACCGTTGCTAGATAGCCATCGCTCCCAGAAAACTTCAACAAGCACGTTTGTTGAAGTATGTTTTATGTCGCGCTGCATCCAATTGTTTACAGAGGGATTTTGAGCTACGTTTGTGGGTCGTGCCTCTTGGAAGCTGGAGGTTACTGACAGAATGGACTACTCACTACTGAATATCTCCTAGTATGGATGCAGCCTCAGTGCTTGGGATGAAAATAGTTTATTTACATTCTTGTCTTTACGTCCTCAGGGTCTGAGGGCAGCGGACAACGATCCCACAGCTCCGCCCTACGACTCCCTGCTGGTGTTTGACTACGAAGGCAGCGGTTCAACCGCCGGCTCCGTCAGCTCGCTCAACTCCACCAGCTCAGGAGACCAGGACTACGACTTTCTCAATGACTGGGGCCCTCGCTTTAAGAAGTTGGCTGACCTCTACGGAGGAGGGGACGATGACTGAGAACGGAGCTGTGGGGCTGGGTGGGGCTCGGGAGAGGCTGGGTTGGGCGGATGGATGCTCCTCATAAAACCATGGGCCAAAATCATGACACAGGCTCTATTGGTAGACATGTGAGGAACGGACCCTGACATGGGCTAAGACCAGTTTTCTCACAAGAACCAAGCCTGAAAAAACATGAATTCCACTGCAACACAACTGTATTCTTATTCTGGCTCTATACTTTCTAGTGGCAAGTTTGTAGTGTGATGTTTGTTTTTTTGTTTTTTTGTTCTCTCAGCTCGCTGGACCCGCAGCTCTCTGGGGGGTACAAATCAAGGCGCTCGTGAGAGACACAAGTAGTGATTTTGTGCTTTGATTGATTGTTAAAACAAAATCATCTCCGGCTTTAGTCTTACACTGAAGAGAATGTTTTTTGGGAAGATGCTCTCTGACCCTCACGTACACTCTGTCAACTTGAATTTCCTTAGAACAGAAGCACTGTCGTTTTATAAAGTGCCTTTTGTGGTGTGTTTTTGTATCAGACTCCTGCAATCTCAGGATCGGTTGCCAGTTGTGCAGTACAGTGAAGGCTCACTCCCTCGTCAGCCTCAGACCAGCCCTGCCTGTTGCTCAACCCCTCTCCCCTCCAGAGTGGTGCAGATAAACAACCCCAGCAGCCAGTCCCAGGAGGGAAGGACACGACCAGGGCAAAAGATTGGATATCGGGATATTATAGCCCAATGAAATATGGCCTAAATGAAGCCAATGACAGTTGTTTTTTTGGGTGAAGACAACAATCTTCTCCAAGGACCTCAATTTGACGTTCACTAAGCATCACCTGTCCACACGACGACCACAGCTACAGCAACACACTGACATTGCGCGAGACCATTTTTATACTCATGGGGTTTTGTTTTTCTAATTTAGCAGAGAATGCCTGCCTTTTCCTCTGTGAACTCGAGTTTGGGAGCCTTTATGTTGAGATGCTTGCCTGCCCTATTTGGTTTTGTGTTGCTTTCTCAACAGTGTAAAGCTTACGTAGGCATGATCTGCTCAGTCAGACAGTGTAAGAAAGTGGAAATGACTTGGAACAAAGACATTAGACAATTTTCTTTTTGGTCACCTTGAACATTCCCATTTTTTATAATCCAACAAAACTATTCAAAGGTGCATGATTTTTTTTTTTTCCTCAAAAATGTTTTACTCAAAGCACTTGTTACTATGTGGTGAGAATGTGAAAATAGTCAGCAGAAACTATATGAATATACTCTGTATAAAGACACTGAGAAAATAAAAAATACTGTAAGATACCTATTTTGGAAGTATTGATGACATAAAAGTTGCTGCTCTTTTTTCTCTGGCTCTTAATTGGGCTGAGGGGATTTTTTGGCCTGTTCATTATTGACATGTGGATGTTTTTATTTTTGTCCTCTGTTGAAGCTTCATTCCATTTTTTCAAGCCTGTTTATACATTATCATTTGAGTTTTGCTTCTTTTTTTTTAAAAAGTTTAGGAACGCTTTGTTACATTCCTTTTATACATATATGTATGTAAAGAAAAACACGGCCTCCCCCTCTCACTTTCTGTTGTCCCTGACAGACGTGCTGCTCTTGTCGTCCTCTGGCCTCAGGACAGTGGAAGGTTCATTAGCCATGCCTGCTGATAGCTGTTCTATTATTCAGTGTATTGGAATTCTTTTACCCATTCATCTAGATACTGGATGTGTGCTTTAGAAAATAAACAAGACATGTTTTGAAAATGTGCCATCTTTTCCTGAATCTTCCCTTTGTGCATAATGACCAGCTTCGCTTCACATGTAATCTCTCTCAAACTCATACAAAGTTCCAGTGAGTCGGGTTTATCTTACAAACTACAAACCGCAATACCAATGAAGTTCAGACATTGTATAAAACATGAATAAAAAAATAGAATACTTTTCAACCTATATTCAGCTGAATACACTTCAAAAACATTATATTTAAGGTTCAAACTGATAAACTATTGCTTTTGCAAATAATAATAATATAAATCTCTTTGAGTAAGCAGTAAGGCTGAAAACCAACAGTGAATGCCCATGATGTTGTTATCAGCTCAAAGTTCAAAAACCAGCATCTGTGATGGTATGGGGGTATGTTAGTGCCTGTGGCATGGTTAACTTGCACATCTATGAAGGCACCATTAATGCAGAAAGGTATGGTACATACAGGTTTTGGAGCAAATATGTACCCTGTCACCAAAGCATCCTCTTTTTTTTCGGGGAAGTCCCTGCTTATTTCGGCGAGACAATGCCAAGACACATTCTGCATGTGCTACTGGAACAGCTTCATAGTAAGAGTGCGGATACTAGACTGACTTGCCTGCAGCCCAGACATGTCTCCCATTGAAAATGTGTGGTGCATTATGAAAAGCAAAATAAGACAGTGGAGAGCCCAGACTGTTGAACAACTGAAGTCGTACGTCAAGCAAGAATGGGAAAGAATTTTACCGACAAAGCTTCAACAATGAGTCCTCACTTCCCACACACTTATTGAGTGTTGTTAAAAGGAAAGGTGATGTAACACAGTGATAGACATTTCCCTATTGTAATGTAATGTGTTGCAGGCAACATATTCAAAATTAGTCAATATTTGCAAGAAAAACTATACATTTTATCAGTTGGAACATTACATATCTTGTCTTTGAAGTTTATTCAATTGAATATCGGTCTAAAAGGATTTACAAATTGTTCTATTCTGCATTTTTTTTTTCACATTTTACACATCTGAACTTCATTGGAACTGGGGTTTGTAATAATTGTGTTTTAATTCATTCATGCCTAATTGTGAGGTCCATTTGCTGTAGGAGCTCAGAATTTCTGAGGTCATTGGGGGGTCACCTGAACTCAGAAACTCAGGGCAACCTCATCAACCCTTACATGTGAATAAGACTGCTGCACCATACAAACACTGCTACTTTTACCATCAATAGCCACTTGACTCGTTTGTTTCACAGATAATCAGTCAGTGCAGTTTAATTTTTAACTGTAGACATGTTGCTACACTGTCGCAAAATACCCTGTAGAGTGTGTAGAGTGTGGCAAACTAAACCCAAAGTGTACCTTTAGTCGGAGTAAATAGTAACAGATTTACTGGGTGCCAGGTCACAAGGTTCAGTGAGTGTAATCAGTTCAGCTGCCTGGGCAGAGAGGTGAAATGGCCGAGGTCCACAACACAAAACAACAAAACAACAAAACTCAACTTTGTTGGATCTGGTGGCCGGATCACGGGAAGCAGAACCATCTTACATCGAGAACAAGATCAGGGTTAGACAAAGCAGTGTCAGTCAAATCAGGTTGTGGTGTACATTGTATTTGAAGTTCTGCTAAACAGTCATGCTCCTCACCATCTCCAGGGAGAGGGAGAAGTGATGCTGAGTTAATTTTTTAATAGTGATATGATCAAGTAGCAATGTGTAATAACTGCCAAAATGTGCAACAGAAAGGTGTGAATTATTTTGGTCTTCCAATATGAGTGAGACTGGGCGTTGGACCAAGAGAGTCACATCTGAAAACCCTACTAAGTCACAAGAGGAAATGAGAGCTTTCTCTGCAGCAGCAACTGCATGAAGACAACAAGGAAGACCTGCAACGACAGGGTCTAGTTTAGCAGAGAAATAACCTACAGGACAGAGTTTATCATCGTGTTTCTGCAAGAGGGCAGATGCTACGCATCCATCACATTCCTCAACAGTTCGTGTGAAAGGTTTAGGAGGATCAGGAAGATCCAGAGTGGGCGGGGACTGCAGTTCCTGTTTGAGGACTACAAACACTCTTTCTGCCTTAGGGGTCCACTGTATGCGATCATGAGCAGCCAGGCCTTTAGGCTTCAGAAGTTTTCCAATAGCTTCAATGCGTTTGGGAGATATGGTTTTGCCATTATCAGAAAGTATGTGTCTTAGAAAGGCAACTTGTTTTTTGTACCCACTGTAAGCCTAAAGATTCAGTTCTGCATTGTCCTTCAGTAGGTGTGCAAATCATCAAATCATGAACAATCATCAAATCAAAGTTGGAGAGGCTCTAAACCTCTGACCCTGACATAGTCTAGTCCAAGTGTATGATTTCCCATTAAAGTTAAAAGCAAACCAATACTGACTGTCTGAGTGTAAAGGGACACTAAAGAAAGCATTAGATAGGTCAACAACAGTGAATCAGTGTGAATCCGGTGGGACTTGTGAAAGGATAGTGTGTGGATTTGGTATTGTAGGGGCCCTGGAATGGACTGCTGCATTTACTGCTTGTACTAGGTCCTGCACAACCTCCATTCGGTTGGTTGGGCTGGATCACGGACTTTCTTCACTGGAAAAATGGTTTGCACCAGAGAATCAGGACAGGTAACGATCACACCTGCCTAACCCTTAGAAGAGAGTTAAAAACAGGCGTTATGACATTAGTGACTACTTCTGTGAGTGGGTATTAATATTATGTAGGACTATATGTCAGGGTACGGCTCTGCACTACTTCCTGTCTTTTATTTTGTTTGTCTATTTCCTGTGCAACCTCTCTTTTGCCTTGTAGTTTCAGGAGACTTGACCGGGCAGCTGGGCGGAGTCTCCTTCCTCGCATCTGCCGCTCGTTGCCCTGATTTGACAACAGCCTTCAAATACCCAGAGTTTCCTGCAGCAGGTGTCGGCGCGTTAAACAGTCTATGCGGTACTAACCTGCAGATGCGATGTTTTGTTTCTTGCCACACTGTTCTTTTCCCCAGTTTTTTTTTCTTCACTAATCCTGCCTTTCCTTTCCTTTTCTTTTAGTCTGTTTGGGAGAACTCTGCCTGCCCGTCAGTCTCCTCGCCCTCAGTTGGATTATCACCCTGGTTTGGTTTTCTGTTTTATTTTTGTAAATAAATCCTCACCATTTCCGTCTTTAATTTGCTTCGCTTCAGCCTGATTTTTGGGTCCATACATGTCCTCCTAAAATCATAACACTATAATCAGATTTGGGTGTTACAACAACAGGTATAACAATTTCTAACCAGACCAACATCATATTTGTGTTTTGCCAATAGGTAATCAGAAATTTCTGCCAAATCAGGAGATATTTCTGTTGCTGTGAGTGGGAGCTTAGTCATTGTTAGGTTTGAAAGTGATTGTTCATGTAGATAAAGAGACCGCAACGTGTTTACACTAAATGAACAAGAAGTGTACGTTTGCGCAGTGGGGAAAAAAACACACCTCAGGGTCAGAGGTCATCATCCAGTTGGTCATTGCATTGCACAGTGAGCTGGTTAATTGATGAATTAGCATTTTTCTGACTTCTTCTTCCATCTTTGCCAATCCTTTCACCACCGATGTCAACATTTCACCCTATCACCTTCAGATGGAGATAATAGAGCTTCAAAGCTATAGAGGCCTGTGATCAAAGTTCCAGGATGCTGCAGTCGAGGAATTTTGCCATCTACTGCTCCCTGCTTTGATACCACAGTTAGACTTCATGCTGTCTTTGTGCCTTTGGAAGCAGCTAACTGATTCAATAATGAATTAAAATAAGACCAAGCACCAATCACACACCACTAATGACAACCTCCAGACATTGACATTCTGGCCACAGGAAAACGGTGTCAGACATCTGGCCAGAACACAAATAGGTAAACATTTTTAAAAAACTTAAAATATAATAAAATGTATTTCAACCAAAGCACTGTTTAATGTGTGTGTAATGTAATATAATGATTGCTTGCATTTTTTGTGTGTGGTGTGTGCTTGTTATTTTCAGAACATAATCAATGGATGAGGATGGTGTGTGATATGGTGTTTCAGGGTGATGAGGATGTATTTGGTGTGTTCAAGGAAAAGCAGCATCACCTCATCAACTTCACCCAAAACTCCAATCAAAACTTGTTCCGTGTGTTTTACAGGTGTATGTGTTCATGTGTACTGTGTACTGTAATCAAATTATCTCATTAGTTGAATGTATGCCCTCTGCAAGGTAGTGTGCAGCTATTTCTTTTTATAAAATGTCACGTGTCACACGCATTCTTAGCAGCTCATAATTATTTGTTGTACCACAGCTCTGCTCCTCTCAACTGTGACAAAAAAACTTTAAAGAAATTTAATGTATTAACTCGTGTTTGATATTTGTCTACTTGAAAAGTGTGATCTTTGATGGAGTAATGTGGGTTTCTTAGCCTGATAAATTTATGTTAAAATTTATTTATAACTATATCTATGCAAAAGCATACAATTCCTAATTAAATAATAATCAAATACAGAGACAGTTATTTAACAATATCTTAAGGAGTAGTTAAACTTATACAGCCTTACAGTTACAACCAGCCATTTGAGGGCAACCATAAAATGAATTGGACACCACTGATGTAGAGCATAGAGTCATCAGTCAGGTCATACTTGTCCAATAGATTCCAGTTTGTACATGTTAATTATAATAACTCCTTACAGACAAAAGTTAATTATGGAGTTCCACAAGGCTCAGTGCTTGGGGCTATACTTTTTACCTTATATATGCTTCCTTTAGGGAACATTATTAGAAAGCACAACATATACTTTCATTGTTATGCAGATGACACACAACTTTATTTATCAATGAGGCCGGAAGAAATAAATCAGGTCGTTCAACTCCAGGAATGTCTTAAAGACATTAAGTCCTGGATGACCTGTAACTTCCTACTTCTAAACTCAAATAAAAATTAGGTTATTATACTCGACCCTAAACACTTTAGAGACAAAATTTCTGACCATATTGTTACCTTAGATGACATCACCATGGCATCCAGTTCCACTGTAAGGAACTTTGGAGTTATCTTTGACCAGGATATATCATTTGACTCACATATTAAACCATTTTTCCAAAACAGCCTTCTTCCACCTGCAGGACATTATGAAAATTAGAAACATTTTATCCTTAAAGGATGCTGAAAGACTAGTTCATGCCTTTGTTACATCAAGATTAGATTATTTTAACTCAATACTATCTGGATGTTCTAATAAGTCTGTTAAAACTCTTCACTTAATTCAAAATGCTGCAGCACGAGTTCTGACAGGAACTAGTAAAAGAGACTACATCACTCAAGTGTTGGCTTCTCTGCACTGGCTCCCCTGTACAGTTTAGAATTCACCTTATCATCCCATCAGATCACTTCAGTCCCAAAACGCAGGCTTACTTGTAGTTCCCAGAGTCCATAAAAGTAGAATGGGAGGCAGAGCGTTCAGTTACCAGGCCCCTCTCCTGTGGAACCAGCTCCCAGTGTCGGTTCGGGAGGCAGACACTCTCTCTGTATTGAAAGTTAAACTTGAAACTCAAGGGTGGTGTCACTGCCAGTTCCAATTATGGGATCCAGTGTTAAGGAACGCAGCATATATGCCTAAATGCACTGAGTTTTGATGCAGTTGAACAGGTGTACCTAATTAAGTGTCCAATGTTTATCTATTTGAATAATTTATTAATGATACATCACAGAGATAGATTTTCGGGATCCAACAATACAGTGCAGCATGGGATTCCAAAAAAAACTGCTACTACATTTAAAGTTGGGTTGAATTCAAAGTGAAACAAAATCAGTGCTCAAAATTCAGAGGCTTTTAAAATTTAAAGTGTGGTGAGATTTTCTTCTATAACATTGTGTGAGTGTTCCTCAGGTGTGTATGAGCGTGTGATGAGTTGCAGGTGTGCATGCAGCTCATCACAAGTAAGACTTAGGTGTGTATAAGCATCATGAATCTATGAGGAGATAAGTTATATGTGTAAATCATATTCTAGGTTAGTCACATTTAGGGGAACTTGTTTGTCTTGTTCAGGTCACACGGTTGGTGTAGTGGTTAGCACTCTTGCCTTTGCAGCAAAAAGTCCCGGATTCACAACCTGGTCGGGCCTTTCTGAGTGGAGTTTGCATGTTCTCCCCATGTGTGGGTGGGTATTCTCAGGCTTCCTCTCACAGTATAACAATATGCAGATTTAGGGATTAGGCAAATTGGACACTCAAAATTGAATGATTGTTTGTCTCTATGTGCCCTGTGAGGGACTAGCAACCTGACCAGGGTGTACCCCGCCCCTCTCCCCTTCTCTGCTAGAGTTAGGCACCAGTGCCCGCCGTAACCCTCATGTGGAGGATAAAGCGGTAGAAAATAAATGAGAGTGAGTGTTTGTCTCTCAGCCTGAGATACATCACACACCAGTCTCATCTACATTTATTCCAGTATTACATGAAATATTTAAATATAT